>VDFB02000002.1:207487453-207627264 GCA_007258455.2 Sequoia sempervirens | reverse complement strand
GGTTGCTCTATGTAAATCTCTTCCTCAATCACCCGGATTGAGGGGAAGAGTTTGTCTTTACATCCATCTGATGAATCCTCCAGCCCATCTATGCTGCTATAGAAATGATAGCTCTTATGAATGAGTACCTGGCTACTGGAGCAAAAGTCTCATCATAGTCGACTCCCTCCTTCTGAGAAAACCCTTTAGCCACAAACCGGGCTTTGAATTTTTCCACACTACCATCTGCAGCATGCTTAATCTTATATAGCCATCTCGAGCCCACCACAGACTTATCTTCTGGTCTTGGTACTACCTCCCACACACTATTCTTCATGATGGAAGAATACTCTTCCACCATGGCATCTTTCCACACTTGGTGCTTGGATGCCTCCTGAAAGCTGGAAGGCTCTACTTCAATTAATTCACTCATAAGTGCCACATAATCTGAATAACGTCTGGGAGCCCTTCTTTGTCTGACTGAATCTTGAGGATCACCTACATATTCTTGAGCTTCCCTCAATGTCTGCTCAGTTGCCCTGTTTCTCCTCTTCTCGGTAATAGGAATCTGAGGTTGAGGAATTATTTGTTCCTCTATCTGATCATCCTGCTTGTTCTTCTCTCTAGTTTGCGTGACTGAAGTTTGAGGAATTTGTGCTACCTCAATCATGGGTGAGTGTTCCTCCTCATTCATCAAGTTGCTTGACTTTTGAAGAGCCCTTTCTTCCTCGAACTTCACATCTCTGCGAACCACTGTTTTCCTGAGAGCAGGAATATAAACCCGATAAGCCTTAGAAGTTTCACTGTACCCAACAAGGATACCCTTCTCTGCAGTAGGTTCCAACTTGGTTCTCTTCTCAATAGGAATATGACAATACACGAGGCATCCAAAGATGCGAATGTGCCTCAAATCTGGTTTCTTACCAGTGAACACCTCTTCTGGAGTCAATTTTCCCAACACTTTGTGAGGGCTCCTATTCTTCAAATACACAGCTGTGTTGCAAGCTTCTGCCCATAAAAACCAAGGCAGATCCTGATCATGAAGCATGGCCTTGGCTGCTCCAACGATAGTTCTATTCTTCCGTTCAACAACCCCATTCTGCTGAGGGTTGTATGGAACTGTCAACTCTTTCTTGATACCTTCCTGAGCACAAAAATCTTTGAAGGCATTCGAGGTATACTCACCTCCATTATCAGACCTTAGTATCTTGATCTTCTTCCCAGTTTGGTTCTCCACGAGAGCCTTAAACTCTTTGAACCTACTGAAGACCTCATCTTTATTCTTCATGAAATATATCCACATCTTCCTGGAGAAATCATCAATGAAGGTAACATAATACTCATATCCATTCAAGGATGTTGTTGACATAGGTCCACATACATCTGAGTGTACAAGATCCAAAATCCCTTTAGATCTAGTGTCACTACTTGGAAAACTGGTCTTGGCATATTTCCCAAGAGCACAACCCTTGCACACCTCATGCTTTTCTGTCTTCATCTCAGGCAGCCCCGTCACTATTTCCTTAAGAATATTAAGTGCTCCATAGTGAAGGTGAGCCATCCTCCTGTGCCACAATTCTCCTATCCCTTTACAGCTACTGACCAACGCATGTGCTGGCTCAAACTGTAACCGAAACAAGCTGCCATGCCTGACACCAATCACTTTTGCAATCTTGGAATCTTTGGGACGAATATAGACTTTTCCCCTCTCAAAGGTCACGATGTAACCCTTGTCTTCCAAGGCAGAAACTAAGATTAAATTATTTGTCATGCCAGGGACATACAACACATCCTCCACCAACAAAGGTTTACTAGACTCCCTCTGAAACTTGACGGTGCCAATACCTGTTGCATGGTACTTGGCATTGTCTCCAAGCTCAATATAGAAATCCAGCTTCTTCTCCTCCAACTTGGTGAAAAATTCTTTGACTCCCGTCATGTGGCGAGAAGCCCCACTGTCAATATACCATACCCTGTTGGCAATTGAACTTGAGAGACAGGCAATGAGTGAAAACTCATTTTCAAATCGTGATGCAAACTCGTCCACCTCTGCTGTAGCAGCAAATTGCTTCTTTTGCTTGTCCTTATTTTTCTTATTCGGACATTGACTGGCATAGTGACCCATTTGATGGCAGCAAAAACATTTAATCTTGCTCAGATCTTTCTTCTTCCCACTCTTGGAAGAAGAACCTTCTGATTGCTCTTTATTGGACTTCTTCTTACCCTTGCTTGCAAGAGCAAGATTTTCTTCATCTTGAACCTTCTTTGTCTGATCTCCTCGATGAGCACCTTTACGGATCTCCTCCTGAACAAAATCATCCCAAAGTCTTGCCCAATCAGGTAGCCGATCTCTGCCGACAACACACTTGACAAACACTTCCCAGTGCTTTGAAAAACCATTCAAGGCTATACGCACCAACTCATCTTCTTTAATCGTCTCTCCAACAGCAGCAAGCTCATCCCTGACCTGTGTCAACTTGGACAAGTAAGAGGTCACACTCTCACCTTTGGACATCTTGGTATTATGCAATTTGTCCTTGAGCATCATCTTACGACTCTGATAGTCGCTCTGATAAAGTTTTGTGACCGTATCCCACATCTCCTTAGCGGTGTCTTTCCCCGATAAATGAGGAATTAAATGATCTCTTACTCCATCCAAGATAATCCTCTGAGCCTTGGCCTCTTTGACTTCATGCGAATCTAAGGCAACAGGATCATTTGTTGGTGGAGTCACTTCTGTGCTAGCATAGATCCATACCCTGTTCTCCTTGAGAACAGATGTAATCCGAACCTTCCACTGCAAGAAGTTAGACGCACCCTCGAGCCTGTCCTCGTATCGAACACTGGTTGCCATAGTTACAAGAGAACTGGAGACGAAAATCTGATGACTTTTTTTTTTTCTTGAAATCTGTGTCACAAATCTTGGCTTCGTATTCAGAGTTTAGAGCTCTGATACCATGTTAATTTCTATAACCCAGCAACAGATTAATTGCACAATAAATTCACAGAAAGAAATCCGATTTATAACAATTAATACAACTGGGTTAATTAACAACTAATAATAGCGGAAGCAAAAATAACATGAAGCCAAACACAAAAAGACAATAACACAGATATACCCAGGAAACCCCAATGCGGGGAAAAACCTGCAAATGTTGGATCTTCTATTCAGCCTAACAGCAAACTTTTCTTTCGAAAAATACAATATGAGTTTGCTACAACAATCTTGTATTTATAGAGCCTAGCTGCTTTACTTAGCGTGCAAGGAAAGAATCTTTCCTTGCTTTCTTTGGCTTTATTTACACATAAAATCACTCTAGGATTTATCTTATCCTCACAAACTCGGAAACATTCTATTAAAGAATAAAAATCATGTTGTTGCTAAAAATCCAACTCGAATTGATTTAAAGCAAATCTTATCTTGAGTTGCTTTAAAGCAAATCCATATCCCACTTTTCTAGCTACAAAAATCAACATTACATACCACGTCTAAGTTTCCATTTGTGATGTTAACAATAAATCAGCTTTATTAGACTTTAATGGGCGTCAAATTACTGTTCAAAGCTCCATTTTACCGGTGGGGTATGTGGCAATAAAATTGTTGGGGATTTGTTTATTGCATCACTTTTGCATCATGGGGAACCCATGTCTTTTGTCTACTGCGAAACCATTTGCGTAGCGAAGGCGCGATGAAAATACCTTGGTGGTGAGGAATTATTCCATGGCCCGATTAATTGACAGGCGGGAAGTTCCCCTTGCCATGCGCTTTATTTTATCCGATGGAGCGCACATGTAGAACGGTTCAAATCAAAGCGTTAATGCGACTACATTTTGAGATGGAAATGGACAAATTTGGAGACCCTGGTTTTGAGCGAAAGCCAGGAGGATGAGTATTGCATGCGGAGAAGGAATGGTACATCCACCTAATGATCAAAGCAGTGTGTGATGTTTAAAAGCTGACCATGTGATCAAGCCCTTTCTTGACTCTTCACTTGTTGGAAAATATATTCTAAAATAAATTGGGATTATCGTGAATCCATTTCATGAAGGGATGCAGTGATGTCGAGTAAGAAGATTTAAATTTGAACTTCAAAGTGACGGAACTCCGTAACACCGTGTGGTTGAAAAGGGAAAATGAAACAATCCGTAAATTGCATGGGTTCTTCCTTTCATTTTGGCTTACATTGATCTCGGTTATGATATGAGCCTCCTCTTAAATTTCTTTCAAGGATTGGTTTTATATTCAGTTTATTTTTAAATTTTTTTTTTCTAGTTTGTTTAAAAAGAAGGCTGGTTTGTCTTTTTTAGTTTTGGTGAATTCTTTTGTTTTTATATTCTTTTAATTTTTTAATAAAAAATTGATTATATTTGTAAGATTTGTATTTATTTTATCTTTGTTTTATAGTTCTTTATTTTTTAAAAGTTTGTTTATTTTAATATTTAATAGAAATATTAATTTATTTTTAAGGAGAAGTATTTTGAAATTCTTAAGTGATTTTTATTTTAAGGTTAATTATAATTAGGTTCAATTTTAATTGTGAATAATATGTAGATAAGCATGATATTTCTCTTAAATTAGATTGTTATCTTTTTAATACCTTAATGCTACTTCTCCTACATAATTATCTAATCTCTTCATAATTAGTTCCTCAAAACACTCTTTGGTATATAGATTCTTCATGACATTGGTACTATGGTTACCTCTTTTTCTTCTTTACATGATGTCTCTTCCCCTCTATCCACCACTCTTCCTCTTTCATTGACCCTTTATCCCCTCATCCTAAGGTAGAACCCCTCATAGTACCTACATCTTATGTTTCCACTTCTAATTTGACCCCCACCTCCCAAGTTCCTTCCTCTAATGTGATTTCTACCTCTTCTATTAGTGTACCACTTATATCTCATCCCACTAGTTGCATGTTTCCTCCTCTATGCCCTACTATGCTATGCTACTAGTGCCATCCCCTCATCTCATTGTGTTAGTGTTTTGGCTTCTTCCTTTGCTTATAGTGTTGCTTACAATCCTGCTTATGTTGTATATTTTCCTTTTAGTCCCCAACATACTCTCATAGTTTCTCCATTATTACCCATGCTACCACTACTATGACTATCCCCACCTCTATCATAGATGCACTAGTGTAGAAGTCAAGTATTGTTGAAAAGAAAGTTGATTATATGAACTTGTGTAATGGGTTTAGTGGTAAATCGATTAGGAATATAAATAATTCAATTAGGGTTAGTAAATTCAAACACCCACAAGTAAAAAATGGATTAAACTCACTAACCAATAAAATTGAGTGCTCCTACTTTAGAAAAAAGATAATTAGAATCAAAATTAACATTCAAACCCCAATTCAAAAGTAGTGCAAACCTAGCATTCCACTGTGAATTATGTTGATTTGATGGTGGATTGCTCAAATATTAGGACCTATTTGATGCAAAATCTTGATGATGATGCTTGATTAATCCACAAAATGTCTTGAAAAATGCTTGATAAATGTTCAATGCTCAATTATCACATGAAAACTTCAATTGTGGATGAATTAAATGAGGGAAATGAGTGATTTTATAGATTTTAAAACATCAAATCAATAGTGGAGATCATATCAGATCAACAATTGAGATTAATTGAGAGGTTGAGTTAATTCAAAACATCTCCCCAATTCTAGGAAATTGGTTTAAGATATTTTGAAATCAATGGTGGAGATGAGATCATGAAAAATGAAGGGTTAAGAATGGAAGAGACTTTGAATTAACTCAAAATATCTCCTTAGTTTTAAGAAACTAGTTGAGACATTCTAAAAAAAGAATATTCCTTGGAATATGACTTTAAGAGGGAAAATTAAATAGCTAAATAATTCAAAATTATTTGAGGGAAGGGAATGTTTTTTTTGAAAAAGAATATTCCATGTGTAAGTAGGAAAGAATAGTTAACCAATTAAATAATTAAAAGTGGAGATAAAAGAAAATGAATAAAATGTGATGAATTAATTAATAGAGAGGAAAAAATGATTTAGAAGGAAAATGATCAAAAGAATGAAAATGATAAAAATGAGATGAAAATGATGGAAAATATTGAAAATACAAAGTTTATGATGGAAATGATGGAAATGATGATGTTAGTGTAATTAATTAATTAGATTATTACACTAGCATAAGTTAACTAGGTCTTGCATTTTAAGGAATCATTTAGTCCTAGGTTACCCAATCATTTAATAAATGGGATAATATTCCCTTTCCTAGTTTGTGGGATGAGAGATTCAGCTAGAACTTATCTCATCATTTAATGATCATCACCATATGGTTCACATGTTGTCACATGTTGTTAGATTTTAACACTTGGCAACATCTCATGCATATTAGGGTTTACCTCTTGCCTATATAATCAGGCATCTTGTTCATTTGTAACATATCAATCAGATATCATATCATATCAATATCATATCAATCATATTATCAATAGAATCTTTAATCAACATTCCATTGTTGCAACACTTCTCTTTGTGGTTGATTATCTTTCATGGCTAAAGTCCTTCATTGAAGATTCTGGAGCTTCAGGGGTTGTGCAATCCATCATCTCAACATGGTATCAGAGCTAGTCCATTGAAACATCAACCCTTGATTCAGGAAGTTGGAATGTGAGATTCTTTGTAGGCTTGGAGTTTTATGTTGCAGGCTAGTTGGCTCTACCCGGGAGCCAAGCTGATTTCTGGTGTAGATTAGGCTCTCTTCGACCTCTCCATTGCGTCTAGAAGGCCTCAAAACCCATAAATCGCCTGCTCATTTGTCAAAATCTGAGTAGATTCACCCAGGAGCCAGTTGAGGGTTTTAAAACAATTTATATTGGCATTTTGTTTTATTTTTGAATTGCAATTTAATTGCAATATTCAAAAATTCTTATCAGACTCTGCGGACACCAACCGTTCCACCATCTGCTACCGTCACTACTCGCGTCACCCTTGTCGGAGTCCATTCCCAGACGTCGACGCCTCCAGCAACGCTCACCGACCAAGCCCCCGCCGACTGCCACAGTTCCATCACTGACCATGGGCTACGTCGACCGCCTATCTGACGCCTTTGGCTCCGCCACTGACTAGCCACCGTTCCCACCTCTGGCCTGCCACTCCGATGCCGCTCAAGCAGTGGTGATTTTTTTTCACTATGAGTGCTCAGCCTGCAGTCCTATCACCGACCAAGGGCCTTTTTTTTCCCCTAAGGTGCTTAATTCTTGTGCCTATTTATCCTGTTCAAGTCAAATTGTAGTTTTTTTTTCTTGACGGCCATATCTTCGCGCCATGATATCAAAAATTTGCAAACGAGATATCAACGAAAAGAGAATTCAGGGCACTATCTAGTGGTGCCATCTATTTTGTAGGATTTTTCTGCTATTCCATATTCAAGTCAACTGAATTCAACCCTCCCTTCTAGACTCAAAAGCACACATCTTCACATCAGATTGTCAGATTTCAGAGATTCCAGGGGCATTTGAGAGATCTTTCAGTGCCTTTTTTCATCAGTCCAGTCATCTTCTTTGGTTTTAGCTCCAGGTATTCTTTTTTTTGGTTTTTTGATTCTTGAGACATCCTGAAGATTGAAGAAGAATTTCTTGATCTCGGAGGCATATTTTTCAGTTGCACATCATATTTGGAAGTATTTATTTTCTGTTGTAGGTCAGTGTCTTTGATTTTTGTGGAGAAAATTTGTTATGGGGCTTGCATATTATTCTCCTTTGGTTATGTTGCACAAGGGTAACTATCAGCAATGTCGAGATGGGATCTGCCACCATCTTCATTCAATTGACTTGTTGCCTCATCTGTATGGTATAGTTCCCCACCCAAGTGAAGGTATTCATGAACTTGCTTGGAGTTGCAGCAGGTACACTGTTTTGGAGATCCTTGAGATGCAAGTTGATTGCAATGTTTTGAGATCTATTGATCATTGTGATTGTCCTCACATTCTTTGGATTAAGCTTTGGGAGATCTATGGAGATTCAGATACTCCACCATTCCCTGATGATCATGATTCAGAATGTCATTCTTCAGATCATGTACCCCATGATGCCATTGTTATGCAGGAAGTTGATTACCTTGATCTTTCCGAAGAGGTTGACAAGGTTCCTTTCAGTGCTTCTTCTTCATCAAAGACAGTTGGTATCCCTTCACATTCAGTGATTCCTTGTCCAGAATCATTGACTGAGGCTTTCACTATCATCTTTCATCAGGACACATTCTGTTTTCCAGACTTAACATCACAGGATGGCTTCATTTGAGGCATCACTGACTTGGCTACTTCTACAAGTTTGGAGGAAATTCTTGAGGGGATATCACTCCTCTATTTAGATTTGGCTTTGGAGAGTTGTTTTGAGTCTCCTCATTCTTTTGTCTCAACCTTGATTGGGAATTCAGAGACCATCTTGGAGGCACTTGGTTTCTCTTCAGATATTTCATATCCGAGACTTCTTCCCTGTTACTCCTTTTAGGACTTGAGGTTTCTTCAGCATCAACCATTGGATTTGCTTCAGACTTCTTTTAGTGGTTTTGAGGACACTTCATTTAGGGGGGGCTATCAAGTCTCCATCACATTCATCATATCACTGTCTTTGGCTATTGTTCAACATCATTTTCTGCATCATCTTGGTTTGTCACCCTCTTCATTGTTTGGGACTATGGCATTTTCATCATCAGGCAAGGAGAATTTGAGCAAAGTTCAGATACATCATCGACATCCACCTTCATCCTTCCTTCCTTCAATTCCTATTCGGAATGGGAAGCATCTCTGCACTTGCAGTTGGTTTTTTTTCTTCCAAAAGGGAGACAAGTTGTTTGTCGACATTGGATCTTGTTTTGTCTTTAGACACTTACCTTTCTTGCAGGTGATCTCATCTTCTGGGGGGCCTATTTAGTCTTTCTATTGTATCCATGTGATGGATGGTGTACTTGGGGGGTATTTGGGAGTCCTCCATCCTTCCCATCCTATCTCACATTTTTCTTTTTCATCTCCTTTTTTGGAGAGGGGTTTTCTTCCCACTGGGTTTTCCCCTTTTCTTCGGTTGTGGGAGATTTTCTGCATCTTCATGTACATGGGTACCTAACATGGCCTTGTAGCCTGGACCCATCATCATCATCATCTTGCATAATCATTGCATTTTCCTCCCTAAGTTGCACTTATGGGGGGGGTGTTGGTGTAATTAATTAATTAATTATTACACTAGCATAAGTTAACTTAGGTCTTGCATTTAATCATTTAGTCCTAGGTTGCAATCATTTAATAAATGGGATAATATTCCCTTTCTTAGTTTGTGGGATGAGATTCCTTCTAGAACTTATCTCATCATTTAATGATCATCACCATATGGTTCACATGTTGTCACATGTTGTTAGATTTTAACACTTGGCAACATCTCATGCATATTAGGGTTTACCTCTTGCCTATATAATCAGGCATCTTGTTCATTTGTAACATATCAATCAGATATCATATCATATCAATCATATTATTAATAGAATCTTTAATCAGCATTCCATTGTTGCAACACTTCTCTTTGTGGTTGATTATCTTTCATGGCTAAAGTCCTTCATTGAAGATTTCAGAGCTTCAGGGGCTGTGCAATCCATCATCTCAACAGATGAGAAATGTAAGATAGATGACAAAAGTGATGAAAATGATGTGAATAATGCAAATCACGTGAAATACAAGGTTTATTGATGAAAATGAGGTCAAATGGTGAAAAATACAAGATTAGTGATGTGTGATACATTCAGTCAATTGTAGATGTCTATAATTTTCCCCTCTTTGATACAATGTACTTGTTATGTTATTTCATAAACACCACTTCTTTGGAAAATAATTTTTTTTTTATGTCCCACTATGCCCCAATGGACAAAGAAATGATGGGAGGACGCTAGGATTCCCCCTCAAGAGGTTGGCCTAAAAAAATTATTTACAGGTTGTGCTTGCTACATGATGATGCCACTAGTTTAGCAGAGAAGAGGACTAAAAGTAAGGTCCTAGGGTGCCCATAAACTAATTAGGATAGATAACCATTAATGAAAAAATATGCTAGTTGGTGAAACCCTGGAGTTTGGGGGATATGTATTTGGGTTTATTTCAATGCAATTTGAGTTTAGGATCCTTGTGCTCTAGGAAATTTTTGGCTTTAGAGACCTCAAAGAGATGGAATTCATTCTTAAAGATAGAGTTTCATAGTTCTAGTATCCCACTAGAGTAGACCCCCTAGTACCTATTAGGTCATTTTCATTTTGCATGTAGTTTTAGGTTCTTTAATTGCTATCCAAATGTAGGAAAACAAAAAATTCAATATAGGATCATCGCTTATATAATCTGATGCATCACAAACATGTCAATGAAGTGACATATTTGTGACAATGTGTCGCTTATGTGATAGCGATTCGTGTTTGAAACTTGAGTTCATATTTGACTATTATATTGTGATGCATTTACAAAAAAAATCACATATGAGTTGGCATGTTTATAGAGTGACACATATGATATTATAGTGCATTTGCGAAGTGACATCTTTGACATAACATATTTGGGAAGCGATTCTTTTGTAAAATATGTTCAATTTTGGTTGTTATGGAGTGATGATTTCTTTTAAAAGGTTGCTTTTTCTTTTAGGCTAGATAAACTTGAGGTTTTCAATAAAAATTGAAACAAGATTAATGTTGTGCATTATGATTACAGGCCATACTAGATCCTATCCTTTCTTGTGAGTGAAGTCATGAAATTCTTGACAAGATGACTTACTTCGGTGAGACTAATGTGGAATTTCTAGCTATTGTTGGTCTATATTATATAGCTTATATGTCTTATCTTTGATCCCATCATGCTTTCATGATAGTTATTGTGGAGCAATGGCACTCAAAGAATGAATAATTCAGATTCCCAACAAGAGAGGCCACCATTGCTTAGAGGATGTAACTTGAATCTTGAGGATCCCTATTGAGGGCTTGAGATTGATTTATGACATCGAAAATGGGATTGAGTCTCTAGAGATAGTTTTGATGGATGATGAGATTGATATTGATAACATAAAAATTGATTTGAGGTGCTATATCATTTTTACAAATGGTATCACCCTAATAGTGGCTGTTTTGATTTGTGGAGTGATCATGCTTGATCATTTGGTTAAAGGGTTTTCTTTTAGGTGGGGAGTTGTGCTAGAGAGGATGCTATAGGACAACATCAGATTTGCATGTGGACCTTGCATCCTTGCACATTTGTACCATTACATGCATTACGTGGTTTACAAGAAGGATAATAGTGTATGGGAGTTACACTACATTTTTGGGCATGAGAGCATATTGTTGTTACTCTACCTATCAGAGAGATAGTGAAAGTGGATAGGGATCTATTTATATATAAATATGATGCCATTCTTACCCAATGTAGAATGGGTGATTTACAATATTGGTGATAGATTTTTGATAAGATGGATTGATTCACATGGAGGCCTTGCCTACAATGTGAGGCTTGGGATTATGATTACATACATCTTGTATATTGTTGCTAGACACAATGGATTATTGGTCACACTATTCACATTATTGAGAGATATCTTACAGATAGGATACTTTACGAGTTTAGTGAGACAAAGAATGTTCCTATAGAGGAAAATCATGCAATTTTAACTTAGAGTACTATGGAGATTGTTGAGTGGGCACCCATGGTAGTTCCTCATGTTGTTACTATAGAGTTTGTTGAGCTAAGACCTCTTGCTTGGGTTTGGGTTGGTGGAATTGATTATTCAGGGACCACTTTAGGCTTTGATGCATGGTTGGTGCAATACAAAGCTCTTAGATTTACTCATCTAGATAGGGGTGTAGTCAGAGAACCAAGGTGGATAAAGGGGGAGACAGGGAGAGCACAACAATAGAAGCTACATGTAGAGGTAGAGGTCTTGGTAGTGGCAGAGGTTGTTAGAGATGAAGAGGGTTAGGCTTATTAGGAGGAGGTCGCAAGCCTTGCTATACCAACCTAGAGAGGATAGGAGATGAAAAGGATAGATGAGGTGGAGGAGGAGATGATATACAACTTTCCCTTACACTTTTAAAGTGTGACTATGTGTAGGGAGAGTGTGATGGGTACCTAATAGAGGACTCTCTAGCTATGTAGTTGATTAAAGAAACTATCGAGAGAGACAATGAACATTGGAGAGGGATCTAAAAATACTATTGATGAGGATGGAAATATCACTCACCATCAACAGGCAGAGGCACAGGTTACTCAACTTATAGCTTAGTGGGATGGAGAGAGGCTGAGGTGACTATAGTCAGAGGTGGTGGCGTAGGGCTAGGTGATTCCTTTCTCTCAACATATACAAGCTATTAGGTTATGTCAAAGTGAGGTAACCTATTATAGAAATTTATATGATATTGTCATTCCAACTCATAGGTGATAGTCTTGATTCTCATAGAGGAGTGTTCCTAGTCCTACGAGGTCAGATGGAATTATTTTGTTTTATAATTCTTTATTTTTTTAAAAGTTTTTTTATTTTAATATTTAATAGAAATATTAATTTATTTTTAATAAGTATTTATAAATTCTTAATTGACTTTATGATAAGGTTAATTATAATATTGTTCAATTTTAATCATGACAAATATGTAGATAAGTATGATATTTTTCTTGTTGGATTGTTACCTTTTCAATACCTTGTTAATGTTAACTTATCCTACATAATTATCTAAATCTCTTCATAATTATTTCCTCAAAGCACTCTTTGGTATATGGATTCTTCATGACATTGCTACTATGGTTATCTCTTTTTCTTCTTTGTCTTCCCCTCTATCCACCACTCTTCTACTCTCATTGACCCTTTATCTCCTCATCCTATGGTAGAACCCATCATAGTACCTACATCTTATGTTTCCACTTCTAATTTGATCCCCACCTCTCATGTTCCTTCCTCTAATGTTATTTCCACCTCTTCTTCTACTACTTTACCACTTATCTCTCATCCCACTAGTTGCATGTTTCCTCTTCTATGCCATACTAATGTTATGCTTGTTTGATTGAAAAAATGATGAATGTCGGTGTAGGTTTTTATTTTCCTAGTGAGTTAGTTTATTTTACCTTAGTCCTCAGTTTTTCCTACACTTTTATTAACCTTGCTTAGGATAATAAAGTGAGTTTATCATTTAATAACTAGGAGATAAGTGATATGGTGTCCCCTTACTTAAAGGGTGGAACTC
Organism: Sequoia sempervirens; assembly: GCA_007258455.2. Classification (NCBI taxonomy): domain Eukaryota; kingdom Viridiplantae; phylum Streptophyta; class Pinopsida; order Cupressales; family Cupressaceae; genus Sequoia; species Sequoia sempervirens. Next base: position 207,614,071 of record VDFB02000002.1, on the reverse strand, counting down.
TTTCCACTTTTGGTGTCCATCTACATTTTTGGTGGTCCATATCCACTTTTGGTGGTTAATTCCTATTGGTTGGATTTTCCACCTCCATCATCCCCTTAGTTCTATATAAACTCACTACCTAGCTTGTAATATTATTTCTCTTGCATTGTTGCATACTTTGAAATTGTAAGAGAGGGGGACCATCGCATGCAAGACCCTAGGATCATGGAGGGTCAAGATGTGAGAGGTTTCCCTAACTTACCTCAGCTAAATGCGATGTTTAGGGTATGCAGATGAGAATGACGAGGACAATAAAGTCTTGTAACCACTTTGTAATCCCGAGTTTCAAAGTGGGGCTATGCGAGCTAGTTTTTAGGTTCAACATTACGCCTCAGGAAGCTCTCTACCTAAGTACTTAAGCATGTTCCTTCAATGACAGTGCAAAGCGCTAGAGTTTCTAAAGTGCATTGGCATCTGTACAGCCAGACAACAACAAAGACAAGGTCAAACCAATCAAAATGGGCTAACGTGCCAGTTGATTGACTAAAGGACTAGAATGACAAAAGCAAGTAAATAAAGTATTCTCTAATATTATAAAGTAGAAATGCAAGAGTGAAAAGGGCAAGAGTGATCTCACCAGGAAACTCGTTCACTAGTTGGTTCTCTAAGAAGTACACACACCTAGACATAGAAATAGGGAAAATGTTGGGTGGATGTATAGGAGCTTGCCTCAATCAAACCCCCATTTAGGTGTTTCCACCTCCACAAACAACCAAGGAAACAAGATAAAGAAAAAGTATAGTAAAGATAATACAAACACTACAAAGCAATATTGTGCTACTCAACCAAGTGATAGAGGAGAGGAGAGGAAAGATTACCACCTCCACCAAGAGCACTCAAGCTTCTTGGGGGATAAATCAGAGTACTCGAGCCTTTGCTGCAATGGTGAGGTCCCAAATGTGCTCTACCGAAGCGAGAGAGTGAAGATTTGCTACAATGGAATGCTTGGATGCTTCAAGTGAGTGATAAAGTGACCTTGTGGAGTGATAGAATGGAAGCCTGTAGTTGTGTAGAGTTGAAACGCTGGTTGAAGGGATGAATATGAAGGAGTAAAGAGAAATGACCATATTTAGGTTAGTCAGCTGAAGGGGGTGTTACAACTTCACCTCCAATGAGAAGAGTAATGCTTCTGCAGGTTCAGCCGCAAGAATCTACCAGGGACGTAAGCACGTTGCGTGGACATTTGCACATCGTGCAGACGTCCCTAAAATAAATGACTCCAATGATGCTCAAAATAGGTGCCAAGTGGGATGAAAGCAGTGGGCTTAGGTGGAATTAAGCCTCTGAACTTGTTCTTCTAAGGTGGATAAAGGAAAAAAGGGGATTTGCATAAGAGATGAAAATTCGCTCTTATACATTTTCCCCCCACTTTAGTGAGAAAAAATACTAATGAGTGCTCGGTAAAGTAGATCAAGAAGAATGAAAGGTTAGTGATGTATACCTAAACCATCAAGGAAGTAGATCATGATCTGGTGAACCTAAAGGTGCAGGAAAGCAAAGGACTTCATAGTTGCTTGGAACCATGAAGTTAGAAAAAAAAGCATCTTACAGGCCCATAGACTTGTAAGGAGGCAACCCCCAAGATCTCTCACATGAAAGAAGCCTTGTGAAGTAACCACTTTACAGACACGCGAACCTGCAAGGAAGGTATTCTCCAAGATCTCTCACATGAAGGAAACTGAGAAAATGCCTTATAGACCCACAGACCTGCAAGGAAGTTATTCTCCAAGGTCTCTCACATGAAGGAAACCCAAAGGAAGAAGACTCCACAGAGTTAGGAAGTAGTGCCACATGTACTTGGAGATAGAACATGTCAAAAGTGGATATGTAGGCAAATAAGTGGGCAGTCACACAAAACGTCAATAAGTAAAACGTTCAAAGGGGTCCCTTGGGAACCCTTCAAAAGGAGAGAGGTCCAATCAAGGGATACACTATTTGAAAGGTAAGGTCTAGGTAGGCTGCCCCGAAGCTAGATGCGAAAAGGAAAATGGAATGAGTTTAGTCGGCCTACCCCTAGGCTAGAAGTGAAAGAATTCCATTCGGAATAGAGACTTTGAAAGAAGGGTCCCTTGGGAACTCGTCATGAGGAAGAAGGGGGGTCCACTCAAAGGACACACAATTTAAAAGTAGTTGTTCTTCTTAGAGCGATTCGTCATCAAGGAATTTTTTCAAAAATATGTTCACTTCATCAAGGAATTTTGAAAGGAAGGATATGCCCCTGTGCGAGGGGAAATAAAAGTTATTCCCACTTCGGAGGAAGGTCTTCAAGTCCTTTATTTACAAACCCATGATGAAGGTAACATGTTTCATTAGGGTTTCACATTGAGAATGTGGTTCTAATGAATTTTTTTTGAAGACTTTCGAGAAAAGATTCATTTTCAATGAATTAATTTTCTAAAAATTGAAGTGTTGAAGAAGAGAATTTTCACACATAGGAGGGACAACTCAACCAAAGAAGAGAGAAAGATAAAGAGAAAGAAAAAGAGAAAAGAAAAATACAAATAAAGGAAACAAGGGGATCTGGTTTAGTGAGGTCAAATATTTCTGAGCTCATACAATAATAGGTAACCCAAATGCAAGGTGAAATATCATGAATCCCCAATCAGATCAGGAAGAATACAAAAAAAACAAAGTAAAAATAAAAACTTGGGTCAACATGGAAGGGGAGCCTAAATGCCCCCAATTCTTTGCATCATCCGCAATTTAATGAAAATCAAGCACAAACATGGAAGAATGATGATACAAATAGATGAAGGTTTACGACACAAAAACCATGCCTATATCCAAGCACCAATGGGGGTGACGAGGGTCATCTAGGCACACATAGCACAAGCACATGGGAACACATCACAACACACACACACATACACACACAAGATCAAGAAAGGGCCTCCTAACATTGATTGACCAAGAGGTTGTCTACTTCCCAATATAAATCCTCATAAGGGGAAGGATGACGAGATTGAAATGGTGGGATGTTAATAGGAGGCACATTCGGCCCTCCCACAACAAGGGTGAAGGAAGAGGGCCCCTTGAGGTCCTCTCTACCAAGCTCTTGTGGAGTCAAGGTCAGTAATTTCATGAAGATCATAGACAAGGCTAGGACCTCATCCACAAAATTAAACATGCATCCCACAAGTGCACCATGCCTAATTTCAGTGGATGGGATAGGCTATGCCTGAGGTTCCCTGCTAAGCTCACCAAATGACTTGGGAGCGGTGACACACTTAGGGGAAGCCAGGACTGGTTATCTCACAAGGAAAGAACAAGCTAGCACAAGACCACCTTGTGAAGAAGCTGGGATCCTCTTACATCCTTCATCACTAGAAGGACCACCCTCCACCTCTTTCTTTATTGGAGGAGATGAACTCCCAATAGATAAAGCTAGGGGTGCAAAGGAAGAGGAAGAAAGAACCATAATAGATACAACTAAAGTATTAACCATATCCATGGGCTTTGGGAAGGGCTAGACATCTGGAACGAACATTAGCAAAGGTGGCTCCATTGAAGGAATGATGGACACCTGCACCCATTTATGGTTAGGTGCATTTTTTCTCACAATGGAAGCCGAGAGAAAACCAGATTAGAGAGAAGCAAAAGAAAGGGAGGAAGATGATGCAGGAGGTCCTAAAGTAGGAGTGGTCATTCCTTCCTCCTTCTATTGTGAGGTAGAATGCTCATCCAGGAGAGCCTTTCATCTATGCTTGTGTTCACGTGCAAGGCAGTTTCTATAGCTCACGGAGTTAGAGGCCAAAGTTTGTGAAGGGACAAGAGGTTCTTGCTCAACCATAGGAACATCCACTATGACTGTTTCAGGTGGAGGAACAATATCCTACACAGGAGTAGGAGGAATAGGATGAGGAGAGACAAAAGGATTTGAATCAAAAGCCTCGACAGTGGGACTCTTTCCACTCACTTCCTTAGGAGCACGAACAATAGGAGTCCATAGATTGAATTCTCTATGAGAACATTTCTTTCTACTGTATAAATAATACCATGGTCCAGGATATTCATTAGGGAGGTCTGCGATCCTAATCTTGGGCCTATGCCAAGGAGGGATCGTCAGACTCAGTGGGTAGCCACTGGGTTTGCTCATCTAGTACTCTACTAGGAAAGGTGAGAGGATGAGGCAGTTCAGGGAAAGTCACCTTTTCTTCGCCTTTGGGAGAAGGAGAGGAAGCTGGTATGGGCTTCTCTTTCTTTGGAGAAGAGGGAGCAGCCGATGCAACCTTTTCTTTCTGATTTAGGGAGGAGGAGGTGACTGATTGTTGTACTATAGGAGGGGTTAACTTTGGCTATCCTGTGCCCCTAGCTTTATACTTTACATAATTCTTGTAAAGTAGGTATGTTCTTGGAGGAAGCAGACCAACTGGGGAGGTCCAAAAGTGATCCAATGAGTATCCACAGAGTTCACAGGGTCAATCAAGACTCTTGTCACAATGTTACCATTGACATAAGCAGGAATGTAGAGAGCTAAAGGTTTGTTGTTTAAGGGTAAATATTGTGATGTAAATGTAACATCCAACAAATCGGGTGTGGGTGGAATAGTGAAAGTTAACGTGACCATATTAACATAGGCCTCAGGTTGAGTAACATAATCAGTGGGATCAATAATCATGTTAGTAGAGTGTGATGGAAAAAAGTCCATGTATATTTGCAATTCACTATTAGCCTTTGCCATTGATTTTTTAGTTTTCTTTTTATTCCCATCGAGATGAATGGTACCATCCTCGATGCAGTCTTGTATCTCATGATGCAGCCACATACATTGTTTAGTATCATGTCCATTAACACGATGCTATTGGCAATAAGTGCTCCCATCATACCAATTAGGGTAGGTTTCCTTAAGAAGCTTAGGGGTCGGTAAAGTTACGATCTTATCCTTCAATACCTTTTGTAAGATGGAAGTATAAGATTCTAATAACTTTGTGAAATTCTGGTTGCATTTGAGGTCGTTGTCATCAAGAACAACTACTACATTTTTAATTTCTTTTCCTTTCCAAAAGATTTATACATTGGACTTCCCTTAGAATGGGAATGTGAGGAGGATCCCCTTATCTGAGCAACCGTCTATTGGTATTCTCGTAAGGCCGCACACAAGTGTGTGAAAGAAGGGTACTTCATAAGGGTGAACTTCTCTTGCCAAGGCCTTTGTAAGTTTCCTATGAACACCTTCTGTATGTTAGAATTAGGAAACTGATATGATATTTTTGAAAGGAGTGCTTGATAATGTGCTATAAAATTAGTAATCTTTTCATTATCCCCTTGTTTACATTGAACGAGATTCAAAAAAGTAATTTTTGGCCCAATGTTCACTTGGAATTGTCTAAGGAACTAATTTACAAGTTGGTTGAATGAGAAAATAGAATTGTTAGGCAAGGAATAATACCATTCGAGTGTTGTGTCCTTGAGAGATTAGGGGAATAGTTTTTCCATCAACGCATCATGATGGAAGAAGTTAGTGGAAAGGGAGTTAAAGGAAGGCACATGTGTCTGCAGATCTTCCTTACTGCCAAAATTCTCAAAATAGGGATCTCCATTCCTTGAGGGAAAGGATTTTTCAAGATGGAAACTGAAAATGGGCTATGTCAAAAGAAAGGATAGAAGATATGCTAGGTAGAGGCTTGGGAAAGGCTTGCTAACTGGCTCTGCATCTTACCCATATTTTGAAGCAGAGTGTTCATATTAGGGTCATTAGAAGATAGAGGGCCAGAGGAACCTCCTCTAGAGCCACCACCAAGTCCACTTCCAGAACTGCCATTGGTATGATTTCCATAGAGCCACCACCACTAGTAGGGCCTCCACTAGAACCATTTCCATGACCTCCACTAGAGTCGCCTCTACCAACACCACCTCCACTACTGAATCCACAACCACTACCAAAGCCTCCACCACTCAGTCTACCAAAACCTCCACCACTAGAGGTGACAAAAGGGGTAAAGCTAAAGCATAAAGGGACCTTATTCACTTTGATAGTTTTAGGTTGCTCAAGGATAGAAGGGATACTAATAGAATGGACTATGTCGGCCATGTAAACAGACGCAGGAGGCATTGATACCCCTAACTATCCCTCACACTCTTCAAAGGTGACTCCTTGTGAAAAGCTAGGGTTGCTCGAAGGAGTGCATTCTTTAGAAAGAACAAGGAGACTACTTAGAAGATATATGCTTGTTTGATCTTTACCCATGATATGTTTTAATTCACTAACAACCCGAATAGCTCTAGCCATCTTCAGATTTCTTTCCAAGTGGTTTTCTAGGTTGCCTAGTCCTTTAGCAAGGGTAAAGACATATTATGCAGGGATCTGAATGGCCTCATGCTCATCCATCGATGATGGTGTAGGAGATGCAGGGGGAGTGGGAATGTGGTTGGTTTTGTTAGTGAATCCCATCTTGTTCCCTGATAACTACTCCTATGCAGCCAAACTAATGGTAGGACTAGAGAAAAGGCCTGTAGAGAGACCAATTGAGACCTTCATCCTTTCCATCAGAAGGTGTCGTACACTTCTCCTCACAATATACTTGGAAGTTGTGGATTGGTTTGTGATGCTCATAAACCTTCACAACACTCGAGACCACAATAATCATGAAGTATCCCAGGGAAGCTTCAACACCAATGAATGAATAGACATTGGTTCACCAAAAATGTAGAGCCTGGACCATTGTGTACAAGATCCCAAGTCATGGAGGGTCAAGATGCGAGAGGCTTCCCTAACTTACCTCAACTGAATAGAATGTTTAGGGTATGATGATGAGAATGGTGAGGATTATAAATTCCTGCAACCACTCTACAATCATAAGTTTCAAAGTGGGGCTAGGTGAGCCATTTTTTAGGTTCAACAATGTGCCTTCGGAAGCTCTCTTCCCGAGGATGTAAGTGTGGTCCTTGGATGATAGCATAATGCATTGGAATCTCTAAAGTGCATTGGAATCCATATGATTAGACAACAACAGAGACAAGTTCAAACCTATCAAAATGGGCTAATGACCCAATTGATTAACTAAAGGGCCAAAATGACACAAGCAAGTAAATAAATTATTCTCTAATATTATAAAGCAGAAATGCGAGAGTGAAAAGGGCAAGAATGATCTTAGTGAGAAACTCATTTTCTAGTTTGTTCTTCAAGAAGCATGCACACCTACACACAAAAAGAGGGAAAAAGTTGGGTGGCTATATAGGGGCCTGCCTCAATCAGACCCCCATTTAGGTGTTTCCACCTCCACGGACAACCAAGGAAATGAGATAAAGAAAAAATATAGTAAAGAGAATACAAACACTACAAAATAATATTATGCTACTCAACCAAGTGATAGAGGAGAGGAGAAGGAAGCTTACCACCTCCACCAAGAGCACTCAAGGTTGCTTGGGGGATAAACAAGAGTAATCGAGCCTCTGCTGCAATGGCATGGTCCCAAACGTGCTCTACTGAAGTGACAGAGTGAGGCTTTGCTGCAATGGAATGCTTGGATGCTTGAGGTGAGTGAGAATGTGAGCTTGTGGAGTGATAGAAAGGAAGCCTGTAGTTGTGTAGAGCTGAAATGCTAGATGAAGGGGTGAATACGAAGAAGGAATGAAGAGAAACATCCATATTTAGGTCAGTTGGCCAAAGGGGTCATTACAACTTTGTCTCCAATGAGAAGAGTAACGCATTTGCAGGTTTAGCTGTAGGAATCTACTAGGAATGTCTACGCGCCGTGTAGGCATCCCCGACATAAATGCCTCCACTGATCAAAAAGGGTTCCAAGTGGGATGCAAGTAGTGAGCTTAGGTGGATAAAGGAAAAGATGGGATTTTCATAAGGGATGCAAATTCACTCTTATACAGACATACATGCACCTTGATGCATGTAGTCATTATTCTATAGATTATTTTTTATCTCCTAATGCAATCTTGTCATCTTGACATCTGCACATCTCTTGGAATCTCAGGTCTGTAATTGTGTTATTTTGTTTACAATTTTATAGCTTATCTCTCTCATAGAAGATCTTGATTATTCAATCTATTTTAGATTTCTAACATGGTATTAGAGCTTATATTTTGAGAGTTTTGAGTACTTGGATTCCTGATAGAGATATTAGAGTTTTTTGTATGATCTTATAAATTTGTGTATGCTCTTCTCTTACATTTCAATATGATTTGGAGATTCAGAAAGGAATTATGACGATCTATTAATCTTATATTTGCATGTGCATTTTTTGATGAGATCTAGTGATTTCAGCTATTTGGGGCTATAGTGGTAGCATTTTTGACTTATCCATTGCATCTAGGAGGCTCGAGAAAGTCGGATTTGACTTTTATTTCTCTCAATTTGGCCACCATATGAGACAATAGCACACAAGGGTTTGAAGATTAGATCTAGTAAACAAATTTTTGCGTGAGCATTTTCAGCCCAAACAGAGCTTTCTATTGCACTCAAATGGCCCAAAAACCCCTATTCACATATAAATTTTTTCTATTTTAGATGGATTTGATTTTTGGAAATTTTTTATTTTGCTAGGGGGTCGTCAATACACGTTAAATTCAACCATTTAAAAAAAATATAAGTTTTTACCCCAACGTCTTTTTTTGGAAAACAAGATATCATTGGAAAGCTAGAGACAAGAACTTCCCATCCATAGAGGTATTGAAAATAAATATTTTCATTTTCTACTAGATATTGCAGGTTGAAGTTGTATTTTTTCTTCAACAGGCCATAACTTTCACTCTAGAGCTCTATTTTTTAGAATCAAATAGGAGTTGGATAGGTATTGAAGAGAACTACAAATAGACAAAGCTAAAAAATTTCATATTTTACTTTTGGTTTATTTTTCATTAGAATTTATAATTTGGGTCATTATGGGCCTATTGAGCATTGTATTTTGGAAAAGGCTTTGTAAATGCACTAACCATAAAGTGCCAACATTGTAATATCTTGTGAGGGTGATTTCTAAGAGAAGGTTAAATATGCTTATTGTAAGAAACTTAGTCATGATGAACACAAATGTATGGTGAAATAGATTGATCACCTCACACATCTTCTTGAGAAGAGTAATAAAGGGGTCACTGAATCTCCATCTTCATTAAACCAAGAATCTACTAAGAAAAAAGAAAAATTGCATTATAGTTATTCTTTTACATCAAACAAACATAAAGGAAAATATCTTTGTGTTGTACTACAAGTCTTGGATTCGAGAAATGAGTTCTAGATTAGGAGCTTCTCATCATATGGCTTCTTCACAATCTATGTTCTCTTCTTTTAAATCTTGTGTTATGCCACCTCTTTTGATGGGTAACAATACATATATGAATTTAATTGGTAATGGATCTATTGATATAGGGGATGAAACTTTCAATGATGTATTATGGTTACCTCATTTTTCCAATAATCTTCTTTTCATCTATCAAGTTACTTATAGTGGAGTAGGGAAGAGTATGGGATTTACTCTTGATTCAATTCTTATCAAAGATTTGTGTTACACCTCATCTCATAGCTACCAAGTTACTTTCACCTTCATGAGTAAATATGATGATAAGTACAAATTGTGAATTTAATATGTTTACTAGGTGAAAGAAATACTGAAATATGCATTAAGATGTTATTGATTTTAAAGGAATGATTATGCTTTATATTGATGAAATGCGATGAAAGTGTAGACACTTAAAAATGTCCTGAATGATATCATGAACTCGAATAAGGTATATTAACATCTTTTTATCCTAAAACCAACCCTCTTTTCACTTAATTGATTAACTTCACCTATCTATTTAATTAATTACATCATTTTCATCTATTATTAGGTCAATTCACCCCCTCTTCTGCTAACCTTTCCTCTTGTTAAATTGGATAAATCAAATTGTTTAATTTAAACCCCTAAGTCCTCTTATTTAATTAAATAATCCTAAGCTATTTACTAAAAATCATATCATATCCCATTTTTCATTAAAATCATTTATTTAATGAATATCATTTAATTCCCTTTGTTTTCCTAATTAAAACTTTGTTTTAATTACCAAATTACTAATTGAATCTAATCCTCCCACTTGCAAGGGAATATTCCTCCCTTGCACATTCCTCCAAAAGGAAATATTCCCATGGAATATTCCTTCTCCTTTGCACAACTAAATTTGGTTTTAATTAACTAAATGTTTAATTTTCCTCACCCATGAGAATATTCTCTTTCTTCACTCATTTGAAAAAGGGAATATTCCTTTTTTATAACAAACTTTCAACAAGACTTCTTGTGAAAGTTTTGAAAGTGTGTTTTTTTAGATAAATGTAAGCCCTTGATTAAAAGTAATCTTGCATCCTCAACCCTTGATGGGAATCCATTATCCATGCCTCCATCTTCCTTTCATTCTGATCATTGATTGATGATTTTGATCTTAAATATCAGTTTCATTTTTCCTATTCTATAAATAGAGCTTGCATCTATTGAATAGGGATCCACCTTTTCAAAGAAAACCTATATTGTTGAAACTCATCCATCCATCTTTTGATAGTAAAATTAGGTTGTTAAAATCACTTTCATCTTGCACTCATATTTCATGTTTTAAAAGCATTTTTGGTTATTTACATCACCTTGCACTCATCTTTCACTTTCGCACAATTCTTGCTTCTCACAATTTTTTTTTCCTTACAATCCTTGACATCTTATCTTGTATTTATACCATCTTAAACTTTAGAAACATTCTCCAAGGTCAGCTATACACACTTCATTTTACAAATTCAAATTAGGTCGACAACTGAACATTCCCACAGTGGAAGAGAATGAGAGCGGACCAAACCAACACTTAACCAAGACCAAAAACAAAATATTGGATCAATCACATGCTTCCTCAATTGATACTTATCTTTCGCATGATGTGTAGAAACTAGGTTGGCCAAACCTAATGAAAACAAAAATGATTTTTGAAGTACATGCTTCTACAACAAGAAGATATGTAACGCTTGAAAAAGAAACTCACATGCTAATAAGTGCTTCCAAGAACTTTAACACATTCCAAGTAAAGTAAGAGTAAATATTTTGTATAACATGAACTATCCATAAGTGCTAAAAAATAAAGTACAATAATGAACTTCATTTGATGTATCAAAATGGAATACAATACATCCATGCTAATGTTACAACATTAATCTTACATCAATACATATATTTCAATGTTACATCAATAAATTTCAAAGTAAAGTTACATTTACAAATGGGGTATGTAAGCCATACAAAGTAATACATGAGTACATCCATAGCATAAAGGTACTTGGATACTCAATCGCCTTGACACCATTGGTCTTCTTGCAAGCTAAGGCCAAGAGTGTGATTAAGGCACCTTTTCTACCCAACCACGAAGTACATGACTTCCTCGGGTTCTTCCTAACTCAAAGAATACCCCAACCCTGGATGAGGAGTCTAGCAACTTGGAACCATAAAGTAAGAGGGAACTCTCGATGCATTCCTGATGCCTATATGCATTCCTATACTAGAAAAACATATTTCTTGCATGCATGATGTGGCACAGACATATAAAAATTCTAGGATTTCTTAAGTAATCCATCTATTTCAATGGTAAATTTGCTTAGCCAAGCATTAAATCGTAAAATGGTAGTTTATGAAAATGCTAAAATACTATCTTTGTGCATCCACATTCGACATCTTGTCCTGAAAATCTCTAATAAGGAAAATAAATAATGCATTCTTCACATAAAATTTCATTCAGTTTAAAAAACATTTACCTATATAAACATTCTATCATAAAACATATTTTATTGCCAAATTCTCAAATAGATTTGCATAAATCTAATAAGTTATAACATGCAACTCACAACCAATTTTACAATTTCTCTATGCATTTCATTCTTCAAATCAGCTATACTTCAATGAATATAAGCAAGTATTTTTGATGTACTCGTTTTCGTGTATATGCAAGATATCTCACATTCTATCTCCATTTGTAAGATTTAAACAGATTGGTGTAAATTTGCAATAAAAACACACTCTAATTAGCATTGTAAACACTTTAGAGAGTTATGGTTTTCCCTTATTTCTATTGTAATGTACTCACTTGTATCTATATATATTCAAATATTTATATATATGGATTTACTATACCAAAGTTTAGAAATAAACCAATTCCAACACAAAATTTCACCAGCTTCAATGAAAATCTTGGTTATTCCCAGCCAAAATCAAATCTGTACACTCCTAATTCAAAACTTGTTTAATTCCCAATAAGAACAATATATACTTATTGATATAGAGATATTCATTCTAAAATAAAATGCATATATATATATATATATATATATATATATAAACTGATAAATTATCAATACAAGAATAGGATATAGTTTTAGCTAGATATTCATTTTACATTAGAAAATTACCAAACACTTACAAGCATAAATATTGGCTCATATTTTATTATATATCAAACTGTATATGAATATATACACATATATAAAATGTACATATATATAAATATACATACACACACACACACACACACACACACACACACACATATATATATATATTTGAAATTAAATTGCTGCTCAGATATTCATAGATTTACAAAGGGATCAAATGAGAAAAAGAGAAGTTTAAAATTAGGTAACATATGAAAAGAATAAGCGACACCTCCATTGGCAAAAGGCACTGCTTATGAGGGCAACACCCCCTCCACAGGTCATGGCCTATGCAGGGTTTTGGCCCCACAGTGAAGGCCTTCCCCAATGGGGAGGGAATGACTGGGGGGGAAAGGAAATACCCCTTTCATTTATAAATTTCATTCTATCAAACATAATTAATACAACAGCTTGACTGGCAATGTACTGCCAATTAAAACATGTAAATACATGTATACATATATTTACACAGTTTAGTGTATACACACACACACACATATATAATTACATCTCAATCTAGAATTAGGGTCACAATTTAAAGAAAAAGAAACATAATTCTTTTTTCTAACACAAGATATCCAATACATGGATCTTTTATATATATATGTGTGTGTGTGTGTGTGTGTGTATACAAAGGTATATACTCAAATGAGTAGGGGAGAATGCTCAATTTGAACAACTGTGCTAATAAATTTCATATAGCAAACACTCAATGTGGTGATTTTGCACAGTAGCTTCAAAATGATTCAATCTTTTAAACAATACAAACATTATTTCTCACACTTTGAAATTTAAATGCAATGGAAGAGATTTAAAAACCTAGAAAAATTTCCTTCTGTTGAAAATCCCTTGTTCTTCTTCTCACTTTCCCTAGAACTTGCTTCTTGAAGAATCCTCTTCTCCTCCTTCCCTTTTCCTTTGTATTTCTCTTCTTATTTATTGTAAGGAAAGCTTAGGTGTCAAACAAACTCTCCTAACACTAAAACCTTAGGGAAGAATGCAGAGGTGTATTTAAATTTTCAATTACAGTCCAATTAAGATACACTTGAAAGAAACAATAAAAACAGAGAAATGAACATACATAGATGAACACCAGATTTACGTGGGAAAACCCTTATGGGAGAAAAACCCACCACACCAAGAAAATCCTCTTTGTATTACAGTAATGGAAATTACATACAGAGATCATATTTATCTTCCTGATGTCAATTTATAGTAGCAGATTCAATGATCAACCTTACACAAAAATGCTCTAAAAAAAAATCCATCGAATTCACTCAAAACAATTTGTATTCAATCGAGCAACACTTCATTATCTCACACTGTTACTCATCCAATTGTTCATCTTTTTTTCATCATCTTTGATTATAGAGAATATCTATGTCATTCATGGTCTATTGATCTTCCTCACAGTAATGGCTGCAACAGTCCAACTACTAGCGGTTCCCATTCTACTTCTTTGATTGGTCGAAGAAAAACCACGTAGGATAGTCATTCGGTCAAGGTGTTCAAACTGTGTCACATGTTGGTGAGACACTAGGTCATGTATCCTTGATGCCACAATATTAATTACACATCCATCGCTATCGGTAAGAGTCATTGCTATTGACAAGAGAGCAAAATGAGTTCAAAAGTCACATCGAAATCAACACTCCCATCGGTGAGACTTACTCTATCGACAAGATCGACAAGACCTTTCACCGATATCCTTAGCAGATCCATTGTCTAAACAATCGCTAGTTGCTATGAGTCATAAAGAGTCCTCAAGTCATACCGATATGAACATCTGTCGACAAGACTTAAGCTATCGCTAAGTGTCACCCCATAGGTTCCAAGTCACCCTGAATCCATCCTTCGCTACGAGTCATTCCGACAATAGACCATACCATCGGTGAGACAATCATCTGTTGTCAAGAGTCTCCAAGGTCACACCTCTCCCCGAAACCACTTGTCACCCAAAGTCTCCCCAACATCTGATAAGAATAACCTGTCAACTAGACCAACCCACTTGGTAGAGGGTTACACCAAACACAACAAGTCACACCGATAACATCCCTCGCCAAGAGTCTCTCCAACCAAAGATGATTGGTTAGAGTCCCAACGACTATCAACAGGACAGTTCCATCAACAAGACTTCTCCCGGTGCTAAGACTCATTCCGACTATCCAAGTTACACTGAAGGCTTAGGTTATGCTGATTGCTGAGAGATTCCAAAAGTCACACCGACAAGCTGATAGATTAAGATTAGAGGTAGATCGGCCAAACATCTCAATAGTCACAGCTACCATGCTTACTCAGAGGTTTCAGCCTATGAGGATGAGGCACACAATTCCAACAATCTCCCACTTGATGAGATCACAAAGGCACCTCCGAGCACAAAAAACCTACTGAAATTCATGGCGAGGGCCCATCGAGGCAGCACACCACGAGACTTATCGTACTCAGGGCCGTTAAATGCATCTGAGCATTATTGAGTATCCACTTTTTCGAGAGACCTTTCCATCTCACATATGTACAAAATGGGTACTACATCAATTATGTTTCATCCTGGCATGGAAAGTAGGATTCTTTGCCAAAAAATAGCACTCTGACTATCACAGTAAATTGTTATTTTCCCTGCATCAAAACCAATGTTAGAACACAAATGTTTTAACCAAATTTCTTCTTTATAGGTGTGTGTTGCTGCCATGTATTCTACCTCTGTAGTGGACAAAGTGACTATAGCCTACTGCTTAATCATCTAGCTCACTGCACCACCATTCATCATGAATATATATCCACTAGTGGACCTTCTGCTGTCAATGTCCCCTACCCAATCAAAATCAACATAGCCTTGAATGCTGAGAGTCTTCTAGGATTCAACCAAGTTTCCATGGTAAGACAATGCATATTTAGAAGTGCCCTTTAAATATCTAAAAACTCTTTTCACAAAGTCCCAACGTGTTCTTCTAGAATTACCCATAAACTGACTGAGTACTCCCATTGCTTGGGAAATGTTTGGCCTTGTACAAACCATTGCATACATTAGACTGCAAACCGCACTAGCATAAGGCACACTGGTCATGTCCTCCATCTTAGTAGGAGATTTTGGACAGTTTTCAACAGATAGTTTCATTCCCTGCAAAACTGGAACAACTAGCTACTTGCAATCAGTCATACAAAATCTCTCTAGAACAGTCTTAATATACTTACTCTAATTGAGCCAAAGTTTTCTACTCTTCCTATCCCTAGTTATTTCCATTCCTAGAATATACTTTGCTGCACCAAGATCTTTAATTTTGAACTTTGCGGATAACTGAGATTTTAGATCAGAAATCATTAACTTACTATTTCCTATGAGCAACATATCATCAACATAGAGAGCAATAATAAGAACTCGATCACTTTTAGCTTTGTAATACACACAATGATCAGATTTTGATCTTACAAATCCCAATGACAAAACAAAAGTGTCAAACCTCTGGTACCACATTCTAGGAGACTTCTTTAATCCATACATAGATTTTTTCAACTTGCAAACCAGTTTTTCTTTACCTTTCTCCACAAAGTGCTCAAGCTGGGACATAAAAATTTCTTCTTCAAGATTACCATGAAGAAAGGTTGTTTTCACATCCATCTGTTCAATCTCTAAGTCATATGCTATTGCAAGTGACAAAAGAAATCTGATAGATGTCAGCTTAGCTATAGGAGAAAAAATTTCCTCATAATCAATTCCCTCTACCTGGGAATAACCCTTCGCAACCAACCTTGCCTTATAATTTTCCACATTGCCATCCAGACCTATTTTCTTTTTAAATACCCATTTGCATCCCACAACTTTTTTTCCTTCAGGAAAGGGCACCAAACTCCAAGTATCATTATTTTGTAATGATTCCATTTCTTCATTCATGGCTTCCAACCAAGAGTTTGAATCAAACATTCTAAATGCCTCTTTCATAGTCCTAGGCTTATCAATGCTAGAAATTAAAGCATAGGAACAAGTAGAATCTATCAAAGAAAACCCATACCTATCAGGTTGCATTCTTTCACAAGTTAACCTCCTCACTTGCTGAGGCTGAGGTTATTGTTCTTCTTTAGAAGTCTCAAAACTCCTTGAGCTCTCCTCAGTTTTAGGTACATTTTGAATTTTCAATTCCTCTTTATCTAATGTCAGAGGAATTTCAACTACATCCTTTTTGTTTTCTGATTTTTTCTTTGACTACAAATCCAAGGTAGAAGGCTTCAACCCATGAAAGATAACACTTTTTTTGTATAGAACCTTCTCCATATTAGGATTCCAAAGCTTGTATCCTTTTATGCCAACACTATAACCAATAAAAATACATTTGACAACCTTGTTTTCCAATTTAGATCTTTTCTCATATGGTGCATGTGCATATGCCTCATAGCCAAAGACTCAAATGTTTCTTAGAGAGGGCTTCTTTCTAGACCATGCTTCTAAAGGTGTTTTCTCAACATGAGCAGAATTAGGAGAATGGTTTATCAAGTAACATGCTGTAGAAAATTCCTTAGCCCAGAACTTCTCCTCCAAGCCAACACTGCTCAGCATACTTCGTGCTCTTTCCATCACTGTCTTGTTGAACCTTTCTGCAACTCCATTTTTCTATGGAGTGTAAGGTGTAGTTTTATATCTTTTAATCCCATGATCTTTATAGTACCTCTCAGAATCATCAGAACAAAACTCATCGCCATTGTCAGTCCTTAAACATTTTATTTTTCTTCTAGTCTAATTTTCTACAAGGTTCTTAAAATCCTTAAACCGACTAAAGACTTCTAATTTACTTTTCAAAAAATAGACAAATTCCCTTCTTGAATAATCATCAATAAAAGATACATAGTTCCTTGACTTAGAAATAGAAGGAACATTCATTGGACCAAAAACATCATAATGTATATAATTAAGCAAACTAGAAGATTTGTGAGGATTGGAATAAAATGAAACACAGTGTTTTTTACCATATATAGAATGTTCACAAAATTCAAATTCAAGGTTACAATCATCAAGCCCTTCAACCAAGTTTTTATTCTTCAAGGTTTTTAAACCTTTTTCTCCAATATGGCCAAGCCTATGATGCTAGAGCATAGTCTTTTCTGCTAGAAGTTTAACTTCCATAGAATTTACACTATCTGGAACTTTTACCTTCTTTTCTCCATGAGTAGCACATGTGCATCCAACTTATACAAGGTACCAATATGAGCACCCCTTGCTAGCACCATAGAGCCTCTATTCATTTTGCAACCATTTCCAAATAATGTGACTTGTACTCCAATATCATTCAGCTTACTAACAGAAAGTAAATTTTGAGCCAGACCTGGTATATGCATTACATCATTGAATCCCTTCACTCTTCCATCAAGGAACTAAATTTTGACTCTTCCATGACCAACTATTTCCAAAGATGAATTACTTTCCAAATATAACTTTTCACCATCTTAATTTTCATACTTCATGAAATAGTCTATATGAGATGTCATGTGGAAAGATGCTCTAGAATCAATTAGCTAGACATCATCTGATGCTTGTGTATCCAAGGCTGCAATCAAAACGTCTACATCACTATGAGAAGAATCATTGTTTGAAGAATTCTTCTTCTTCTTCTTTTTATCCTCTTTGCAATCCTTTCAGACATGACCAGGTTTCCCACAATTCCAGCACTTTACCTTGGACTTCTTTCTAGGAGACTTTGATCTCCCTTCTAATTTTGATTTGGACTTCTTGTCTGTCTTCTTGCCTTTTTCTTTCGATCTGCCTCTAATAGAAAGAGCCTCCTTCACCATCTCAGAAGATTTCCTTCTCATCTCTTATGATAACAAAGAAGCAACAACATCTTCCATCTTAAAATTGGATGTTATACTCCCAATAGCCATCAGTAGGTGATCCCAAGAATCTGGCAAAGAACATAATAATAGCATACAATGATCTTCTTCATCAATCTTCACAGCCACCGACATTAACTGAGCAATCAACATGTTGAATGCATTCAAATGATCAACAACAGATCCTCCCTCCTGCGTTCTCAAAGTGTACTTCTTCCTCAAGAACAATTTATTCACCAAGGACTTTCCCTGATAAATAGCTGCTAGTCTTTTCCACAAGGAAGATGTGGTCTTTTCTTCATGAACATTTAGAAGAACAGAGTCTGCTAAATAGAGCCTTATTAGCCCTTTTTATTTTCTATCTGCAAGGTCCCAATCCTCTTGCTTCATGCCTGTAGGCTTTGCTCCAGACACAACAATCCAAAGATCACGATCAACCAATAGATCTTCCATTTTAAGTTTCCACAGCTCAAAGTTACTGCCATTGAATTTCTCAATTTCAATCTTCCCTGATGTGCTTGCCATCTTAACCTATAATTCAAATTACCAAACTTCTACAAGACTCCCATTGAACAAAATTGACACAAAAAACCCAATGTACCCACAAGGATAACACAACTGGCTAGGCTCTAATACCACTTGTAAGGAAAGCTTAGGTGCGGAACCAACTCTCCTAACACAAAAACCTCAGGGAAGAATGTAGAGGTGTCTTTAAATTTTCAATTACAGTCCAATTAAGATACACTTGAAAGAAATAATAGAAACAGAGAAATGAACATACACAGATGAACACCAGATTTATGTGGGAAAACCCTTATGGGAGAAAAAACCCACCACACCACAAAAAGCCTCTTTGTATTATAGTAATGGAAATTACATACAAAGATTAGAATTATCTTTCTAATGTTAATTTATAGCAGAAAAATCAATGATCAACCTTACACAAAAATTCTCTCAGAAAACATCCATTGAATTCACTAAGAACAACTCATTCAATCGAGCAACACTTCATTATCTCACATTGTTACTCATCCAATTTTTCATGATTTTTTTTTCATCATCTTCGATTACAGAGAATATCCATGTCATTCATGGTCTATTGATCTTCCTCACAGTAACAACTACAACAATCCAACTGCTAGCGGTTCCCATTCTGCTTCTTTGATTGGTCAAAGACAAACCACATAGGATAGTCATTCAGTCAAGGTGTTCAAACTATGTCACATGTTAGTAAGACACTAGGTCGTGTCTCCCTGATGCCACAATATCAAGTACACATCCATCACTATCAGCAAGAGTCACTGCTATTGGCAGGAGAGCAAAACGAGTTGAAAAGCCACATCAACATCAACAATCCCATCGGTGAGACTTACTCTATTAGAAAGATCGGCAAGACCTTTCACTGATATCCTAAGTAGACCCATCGCCCAGACAATCACTAGTCGCTATGAGTCATAACGAGTCCTCAAGTCATACCGATATGAACATCCATCAGCAAGACTTAGGCTATCGCTAAGAGTCACCCCATAGGTTCCAAGTCACCCCGAGTCCATCCTTCGCCAGGAGTCATACCGACAATAGATGATACCATCGGTGAGCCAATCATCTATCGCCAAGAGTCTCCAAGGTCACACCTCTCACCAAAACCACTTGTCACCCAGAGTCTCCCCGACATTTGATAAGAATAACCTATCGGCTAGACCAACCCACTCGGTAGAGGGTTATACCAAACACAAGTCACACCTATAGGTTCCCTTGCCAAGAGTCTGTCTGACCAAACACCATCGGTTAGAGTCACAATGACTATCAACAGGATAGTTCCATGGACAAGACTTCTCCCGGCGCTAAGACTCATTCTGACTATCCAAGTTATGCCGAAGGCTCAAGATATGCCAATCGCTAAGAGATTCCAAAAGTCACACCGACAAGCTGATAGATTAAGATCAGAGGAAGATTGGCTAGATATCTCAGCAGTCACAATGACCATGCTTACTCAGAGGTTTTAGCTTGTGAGATTGAGGCACACAATTCCAACATTTCTCCTATTTTCAATTTACTAAAATCTAAAACTTCTATTTGGTAGCCATTTTTAGTTATTTTTGTAGAGCAATTCTTGAAGAAATATCAAGCAGTTGTGTTTTTTCTTGTTATTCCTTTCCTCTTTTAATGTCTTCTTTTTATTTTCAAAACCTAATCTTGAAAAGAATACAATATTAAATTTATTTCAATGCATGGTATTTTCCTCAATAAAAATAATAAAGAAGAAATATCATTTTAGTTGCAACTAATGCTTATCTTCTGTAAATAGTTAGGAAATATTTACTCTTAATGAACAATAAATAAATATCATTTAATTGAAAGTTAAATATTTATTCCAAAGAAGTAACATTCAATTGGAAATAAAATATTTATTCCAATTAACCATGCACAATCATGTACTTATAAAACAAAATCTATAATTGAATTGTAATTATAATTATTTCTTTTGTTTTATTATAATTTTATTTTGTTATTTAATTAATTTGACTAAACATTATAACTTTTGTAAAAAATTAAAATAGTCAAGCTGATTTAATTCTAAATGCATCTACATGATTCTAGGTGCTTGTGTGTGATCAAGAGGGCCATTATTTCTTTACCCTACCATGAAGGTAACCTCCCCTCCTTAATCACACCCTTGACCTTCGACCACCTACAACTCAAGTACACTCAGGCATCCATTAATAGATTAGTATGCAAATAAAACCAAATCAAAGAAATAAAATGTATTCATTCAAATATTACAATTCTATTTTGCTTCTATTTCGAAGTAAACAATATTCAATAATTTTCAAATTTTCAAAATTAAAGCAAGCATTTTCATATTTCATCACGACAAAAATATCATAGTATTTATTCTTTACTCTACCACACACATTTAGTCATATATCAAATCCACACAAAGCCAAAATTAAGTAGCATCAAAGTTCTAGATGTGACATACTTCCCCACTTGGAAGAGACATCATCTCGATGTCTCATTACAAACATCCACACAACAAAGTCTAAAACATCAATGTATCATGAGTCATAGTATGCATGAAATAAACTATATACTAGAATCTCAAATGTAGAAAAGATCTATCAATATCTTCCACATTTTCCTAGGTGGCACTATCCACTGAATATTGTTCCCACTGGACCCTATATTGCATAATATCCCTATTTCACAACTTAACATTGCACCTTTCCAAAATCTTGATGGGCTCCACTAGCCTCACCCTTGAATCTTGAACCTGCAATGCATGCCAATCAAGAAAATGAGTAACATCCAGATGATATGGCTTAAGTACTGAAACATGGAAGACATCATGTATGTGAGATAGAGCTGGTGTTAGAGTGAGCCTATATGAAATAGGATTAATAACCTCTAAGACATCAAAAGGCCCAACATATCTAGGGGAAAAAATAGAGCTCTTAACGAAAGAGATTGAACTCTTCTATAGCCGAACTCTCAAGAAAACCTTGTCTCCCATTGAAAACTATCTAAAAGTTTTGTTCCTATCAGCAAGACTCTTCTGTCGATCTGAAGCTTGTTTCAACTTTTCCTTGATCAACTTCATCTGATCTTCCATTTCTTTCAACATCTTAGGCCCAATGACAATCCTGTCTTCCACCATGTCCCAACAAATGGGTGTGCAACATTTACGAACATACAATGTCTCGAAGGGGACATTCCTAAAGAGGCATGGTAGGAGTTATTATATGAAAAATCTACCAAAGGTAGGTACTCCTCCCACTTATGTTATTGTTCCATGCAATACATCCAAAGGAGATCCTCTACTACCTGATTTACCCTCTCTAACTGACCATCAATCTGAGGATGATATGTTGAGCTAAATTCTAATTTAGTTCCCAAAGAATAATTCAATGTGTTCTAGAACCTAAAATTCATATGAGTGTCACAGTTTGAGATGATCATCTCTGGCACTCCATGTAACCAAAAAATCTCCTGTAAAAACTTCTTTGCTAAAACCAAGGATCCATCCTTAAGATTCCCAAGGATGAAGTGAACTAATTTTGTTAGTTTATCTACCACGACCAAGATGGTTTCATGTCAATTCTTGGTCATAGGAAAACCCTGAATAAAATCCATAGTAATTATCTGCCATTTATACTCTGGCACTCTATGTGGGTACGAAAGTCCCACCGGATGCACATGCTTAACCTTAACTTGCTAGAATTCCAAACATCGGGCTACAAAAGCAATAACATCTCTTTTAAGTTGTAGCAAAAAATACAATGGTTTGAGTCCCTCTACCATTTTTGTCACACTAGAGTGCCCTGAATATAGTGCATTATGAAATTCTTCCAACACTAGGTCCCTCAATCTTGTTGCATTAGGAACATACATCCGTCCCTGGTACCTCAAGAGTCCATCAGTCTCAAACATATACCCATCATACCTATGATCTGAAGGGTTTTTCTCTAGGGCTTGCTTCACCCTTTCATGATGCTCATCCCCTAGTAATGCTTGAATCACCTGCTACCTGAAGGTTGATCTTATAGTGACCATCACTGCTAGATGTCTCCTCCTACTTAAGGCATCGACTACCTTATTTTATTTTCCTTTTATATATTGAATTCCAAAATCATATTCACTCAAGAATTCCAACCATCATCTCTAATGAGCATTTAGGTTAGGTTGAGTAAAAATATACTACAAACCTGAATGATCTATTTTCAACTCAAAAGGATTCCCTGAAAGGTAATTCCTCCACATCTAAAGAGAATGTACTATGGAAGCCAAATCAAAGTGATGTGGTGCATAGTTTAATTCATGTTGTTTTAATTTCCTTGACTTGTATGCCACCACTTGTCCATCCTACATAATAACTACTCCTAAACCCTCTCCTGAAGCATCTGTTATCACTGTAAAGTGCCCATTTGGATATGGCACAATAAAAATAGGTGCAAAAGTAAGTTTTTCTTTCAACAACTGAAAAGCCTTCTCACACTTATGACTCCATTCAAATTTCTTTCCTTTCCTTTGGAGTGCGGTGATAGGAGCTACAATTGTTGAGAACCCCTTGACAAATTTCCTGTAATAACTGGCAAGTACCATAAAACTTCAGACTTCAAACAAATTTTGGGGTATGGGCCACTCCATGATTGCTTTGATCTTCTCTGGGTCTACTACAATCCCATCAACTGAAATCACATGTCCTAAATAGTACACCTTAGTTTGGTACAAAGTTCATTTAGATATCTTCCCATAAATCTTGTGATCTCTCAAGCACTACAACACTATCCTCAAATGTTTGTTGTGCTCTTCCTCTGATTTAAAATATATGAGGATATAATCTACAAAAAAACTAAGACAAAATCGTCCAAATAGTCTTAGAAGATGTTCATCAAATTCATAAAAGTGACAGGGGAATTAGTTAGCCCAAATGTTACCGGCATGAATTCATAGTGCCTGTATCTTGTCTTGAAGGTAGTTTTGAAAATATCTTCATCTTTTATCCTAAATTGATTTTATCCTGACCTTAGATCAATTTTTGAGAATACCTTAGTTCCCTTCAACTAATCGAATAGATCATCTATCATAGGGAGAAAATATTTATTTTTAATGGTGACCTTGTTAAAAATTTTGTAGTCAATGCACAACCTCAAGGTCCCATCCTTTTTCTTTACAAATATGACAGGAGCTCTCCATGGAGACACACTTGGCCTAATGAAACCTTGATCAAGAAAATTTTGTAATTGGGCATTTAGTTCATGCAATTCAGTGGTGTTCATCCTATATGGCTCCTTATACTGAGGCTCGAATCCAAGCATCAAATCTATTAAGACATCAAAAATTTTCTTAGGTGGTAGTTTAGTCAGTTCATTAGGAAAAACATCTTGAAATTCCTCCAAAGTAGGATGGTCCTTAGTCAACGATTCCAAACTATCAATATCCCAAACCTTTACTGCATAGATAGTACACCCTTTTCTACTAGCCTTCTTTAGCTACATGGAAGATATCTATCAAAGTTCCAAAGACCTTTTTATGCCATGGATTTCAACATGATTACCTTGATCATCAAAAAACTTCACTATTTTCTCTTCACAGTCAACAAGGTCCTTATGTTCAGTAAGCCAATTTATTCCCAAGATTACATCATATGACTTGAGGGGTGCTACATATAAATTGACTTGCATGTTAAAACTAGGGAGTTCAAGTTCACTGTAAGCTAGGCATTGCTCCACTATTCTCTCTACCCGATTCCCATATTGGACCTTCCATGAGTTAGCCGTATATCTGGGTTTAATAGGTAATCTAGAAATAACATGAGGATCTACAAAACACTCAGTGGCTCCAATATCAATAAGGATAGAAATAGGACATCCAAAGAGCTTACCCGAACACTGGATTGGTGTACCTAGTAGTCAACCTGGTGATTATCCACCACCGCATGAATGTGATGTTGATTCTTGTTCTTCTAATTATTCCTTTGAGGACACACACTAGCATAGTACTCACCACCACATGTATAACAACCTCCTTGGGGTGCTTTGGGTCTATCAGATACATCTCTCTTGTTATTATTGTTATTGTAATTTTCCCTTTATTATTATTCTTATTTCCTTCATTGCAATCTTGAGAGTTATTACCCCTCTTGAGGTTCATGATTTGCCTGTTATTATTGTTGCCCTGATTGTTCTGATTTTGATTATGGTTATTTCTTGAGATTTCCTATTACCATATTTAGCATCCCTACTCTTTCTATAATTAGTAACCTTTTGTAACTTATTTTCCTACTTGGTGGGTTTTTCAAAAGCCTCATCCATGGTGGAAGGATTATGAATATCCACTTCACTAGCAATTTGAGGCCTAAGCCCCAGAATGAATTTACAAATTCAGAATCTCTCATCAAGCTGGTACTGGGGTACATATCAAGGAAAAATTTAAGAAACCCCCCTCGGCGAAGGTGTAAAATCCTTGCGAATATTGTATACTTACCGATAAAAATATTAATTTTAGTGGTGAATTTTTTTGTTTTTCTTAAAAAAATAATAATCTTCATTGGAATATCTTTTCTAATCGCTATAAGTCTGTAGAAAATCCTGGCAAGATTCAAATTTTTTATAAGCACTAAAATATTTTCATTGGTGATTAAAATATATTTTCAAACCAATAAAATATTTCCATTGGTGAATTAACCCTGTTTCCAAACCAGAAAAAATAATTTTGTTGGCAATTAAAACCACTTTTTCAAACTAAAAAATAAAATTCATTGGCAAATTAAACCAATTTTCAAATGATAAAGAAAAAAACATTGGAAAATTAAAGATAATATCAAACTAATAAAAAAATGTAGTGGCGAAGTGTCAGTGCAAATCAATATAACAATGACCATTCAATGAATTGTCGATGGACAGTTGTAGTTGCATTCCAAAAGTAAATCTATGAAGTAGTAGACTTGCAAATTGAATACTCTAAAATAACACTAGAACCGTTAGATTTTTTTTTGGTTGGTAATAGTATTTTGTATTGCATGAAAATAAAGATTACACCATTTGCCTCACTGTTTACTTTTCATCAACCATCCAAAAATCTCATCCTCCAGCCAACACACGAAAGGGGTGTATCCTTCTTCTCCTTCTAGTTCCACATTTTCAAAGCCTTCCCAGTAGTCAAAACCTTCGCCTAGAACTGCCCATTCAAGTATTGATTCTAAATCTTCCAAGAAATCTCTATGCACAATCATCTCCATCACTTCTCTCACTGTGCTTGTCAATTCCCCAAAGTCCAAACCCCATGCTATAATCAAGGAGTATATATCCATGTTATCCTATATCTATGCCTCATATTTCCAAACGATTTCCCCAAAATCTTCTACACACTTTGTACCAACCTCCCATCAATGAATAAAAACATCCCCATTAATCTTTGGTCAAAAGCATCACCATAAAATAGGTTTAATTGCCTCCTCAAATGTAGAGTGAAGTTCGCCTCCATTTGAAAAAAATTGCAGCTATATTGCCACCACCACCACCACTCTTTCAGACTTTCTTTGTGCCTTCTTCTCCACACCAAACTCTATTATTAACTTAGCTAATCAAGGGACAAGAGCCAAACTTTGCACATACCAATATTAATTAACCATCGATTGTCTAGTCATGTCCACTAACTCAAATCTTCTAGTGATATTCACTTCATAAATACACCATCCTTGCCACCTTTCCTATCTTAATCCACCAAATTTGAGGTTTTGGTGCTTTTCCTAACCTTAGTTGCAAGTCTTTCTTGTCATCTTTGTAGTCGGTGGGTCAGAGGTTTCAAAAACTTTGAAATTTTAGACTTTGGTTCCAAGGTTCCAAGTTTCAATGACCACATGACATTATGGACCATGACCGTTCGATGAATTTTTGATGGATAATTGTAGTTGCATTCTAGAAGTATATCTCTCAAGCACTAGATTTGTGAATTGAAACCTCTGGAATTAACTAGAATCGTTAGATTTTTAGAAATCAATTGTTGAGATTTTATTAATTATTTAGGTCTGTCGGTCAACATGCTCTTGTTTACCATTTAATATTGCCTAAGTCAGAACAAAATATTTTATGAAAAAGCCTTAAATCTTAACTCTTTAATCCTAAGGGTTGAGTCTTGTCAACCTAGCGATGTCCCCATTTTAAATTATGCATGTGCATAAAGTTTGTTTTAAAAGAAGGGTCGTTCAATGAATTTTTGATAGATGGCTATAGTTGCATTCCAGAAGTAAATCCTTGAAGTACTAGACTTACAATTGAAACCTCTAGAATAACAATAGAACCATTAGATTTTTAGAAATCAATGGTTGAGATTTTATTAATTATTTAGGTCCATTGGTCATCATGCTCTTGTAACTTTGTTTACCATTTAATATTTCCTAAGTCAGACCAGAATATTTTATGAAAAGTCTTAAATCTTAACTCTTTAATCTCGAGGGTTGAGTCTCATCAACCTAGCGATGTCTCCATTTTAAATTATGCATGTGCATAAAGTTTGTTTTAAAAGAGGGACCGTTCGATGAATTTTTGATGGAATACTATAGATGAATTTTGGAAGTAAATCCTTGAAGCACTAGACTTGCGAACAAAAACCTCTGGAATAACAGTAGAACCATTAGATTTTCAAAAATCAATGGTTGAGATTTTATAAATTATTTAGGTCTGTCCATCATCGTGCTCTTGTTTACCGGTTAATATTGCCTAAGTCAGACCAAAATACTTTATGACAAAGCTTTAAATCTTAACTATTTAATCCTGAGGGTTGAGTCTCATCAACCTAGTGATGTCCCCATTTTAAAAATAACTTTATAGTTTATTTGCATGTGCACTATGCAGCCATCTTGTCATATGTCACGAGAATACCTTTTAAGCACTTGTTTATAAGGATTCAAATGTTGAAATAAATTTTAATTATCACATCAATGATAGTGGTGAATTTAAAAATGATAAGTAGGACATGTCATATTGATTGTGTTTGTGCTAACTTCTATATATACCTCACCAACTTGATGTTCTTCATATCATTTATAATATATTTGGCATTGCTTTATTTCTTCTCTATTCTCAATTTAACTGAGATATTATGGAGTCTTGATGGCATGTCATGCTATCCAAATTTTTTTGGGAGAAAATAAGGGACAATGCATACAACAGACAAAAGTTGGGTATGGTTTTTACAATTCCTTGTGTGCAAGTTGAGGATGCTATAAGAATAATTATGGGTAGGGAATGGCTTCAGAACAACCCTCATGCTCTATATTCTAAGGTAGCTTTAGATTTCTTGTCCAATTGCATGGACATTTTTCTCGATAAATATTTGATGAAGACAATGGAAATATGTTATTTGTAGCCTTTCATTTACTCTATTTCTTCATTGGAATTGGTGTTGGAGTATTAAAATTTTGAAAGTGGATTAGCACCTATTGGTTGAATCTCTAGGAAAGTGGAATTGCATGCTTCTACAATGCAGGATCTTTCCCTTGTTAATATGAGATGGGGTTTGCTATGTGATATGAAAAATGAATCATTAAAGAGTCTGGAGTTTTGGAGGAAGGTTTTGGGTGATTAACTTTTCTTCTCTACTGTTAATTTGTTAAATTCAATTCATGTTCTACTCAAACAACTGGTTGATGGCCTTAGCTAATGTTACCAAAAAAAAAGAATGAATTGTGTGACATGTCACGTGTCTATATTTTATCGTACAACATAACAGTTCTTGTAATATGTACTTTGTGACTAGTTTTTTGTCACGGTCAGTGGCTTTTTGGCCATATTGGTTATGCACTAAGTACTTCAGTCTTTAACAATACCTACTTAAATTAAAATGATTTTTCATGGCTTCATTCTTGTAAATCCCTTTTTCTTTGATCAATATAAAATTTTTAAATGTGGCTTTTAAAACTAATAGTAATTAGCAACATATAGTTTTGATCATAAGTGAGCGAAATTTATTGTGACCTATTCGTGGACATTGATAATGATTAAGGTAAAATGATACATTTAATTCTCTCTTTTCAATGCGTCGAAGTACTCTACCTTTCATTTATTCTATTGAAATTCTTAATTTGGCTATGATATTGGGCCATGGCACAGATTAATGCCATATGAATAACCAGAGTGATTGATTGGATAGCTTTATATTAAAAAATGCATGATGTACTATAGAATCGTAGATGATGATGTCAATAATCCAATGATTTTGACAATCGATAGCTTGTGTGGCACTGCCGATTTTGGAAATTGATAGCTCATTAGCTTGAGGTATATTTTGCAACTTTGCATGTAGCTAGCTTGAGGTACTGATTAAGTTATATTTTTGGTTTATGTGTATCACAATTATTACTAGTTAGTAGTAACTATACACAACCTCACATGTGACATGTGTAAGGTGTATAAGGGACTAGGCTGGTAGTGGCACTTTTAGCAGCACTTTTGGCCCATAAATAAGGATAATGAGCACAACTAAAATCATTCATTGAATTTTCATAAGGGTTTTCATTTTGTAGGGTTAATAACTTAATAAGGATTCAGGAAAAAGATGATGTGTTATTATTGGGGATGCTCTAAATTCTCTTGCCTCCAATTATGTAGTTACATAGTAAAAGACCAATTTCCTTCAAGTTCAGAATGGGTGGAATTGAAAAAAAATGATTTGGTTCACCTAGCTTCTTAGACAAGTTTTGAACCAAGATGAGGAGCTCTAATGGAGATAAGTTCTATCCTAGTGCATGGAAGCTGGAAGTAGAAGATGGAGTATTTTTACTACCCCTCATCATTTGCATGGTTGCCAAGGAAATCCCCATGCATTTATTTTTAGTGCTCATCTTCTACATGGGAGCAGTTTTACTACCTTTCATCATCTGCATGGTTGGATAGGAGAGTCTCTTGCATTTATTTTAAGACACCATTATCTACCAAGCAAACCCCATGCATTTATTTTTAGAGCCCATGGCTGACCCAACAAGTCCCATGTGTTTATTTTTAGAGCTCATGGTTGACCCTAAAAGTTCTATTTATTTTCAGAGATACATGTATCACATTTATGTTTTCAACATTTCACCAGTGGTCCAACAAAAACTTGGTGCTTGTGCTTACATTTGTATTTGTACTATGTAATAATGTGACATTGTAATTCAGTTGTAATAAAGTAAATGGTTGTGCTATTAATGTGACATTGTAATTCATTTTACTAAGTCCTTTGCAAGTTAAGTGCTATTAATGGTTGTGCAATGGGATATTAATGTGACATTGTAATTGATTTTATTAAGGCCTAAGTTGCAACATTAAGATTCTGGCCCATTGGCCTTGATGTCAATCCTAGCACATTAAAGTTTAAAGAAAATTTAAAACACATGTTTTATGTTTATTATTTATATCATAAATTACTCAACCGTTTGATGAACATTTGATGTATGGTTGTAGTTGCATTCTAGAATGAAATGCATAGAGTGCTAGGCTTGTGAATTTAAGCCTTTGGAATCACCCTATAAGTGTTAGATTAACAAAGATCAACAGTTTAGAATTTGTTTTCAATGCAGGAGTAAATAATTAATGGCTTGTTTTAAATGTTGTCAGCCATGTACATTGTACAACCTAATTGTGTATTTTGTAGTTCATAAGTAAAGAGTAGACATTTCAGTGTCATTCACTTTAATATTCGAAAAAACAACACTTTATATTGCTTAGTGATTTTATTTTGAAGTTAGAGGGTCAACACATGGGGAGATTTCAGTCTTCAATTTTTCCATTGTAGTGCACCACCTTGTTTTAGGTTCCACAGTTCCACTTCCAACAAAGCCATTCTAGTAACCCAGTTTCAACTTCAAGAATCAAAATTCAAAATATGAATAAGTTAAAGAATTCATGTGGCTACATTTCATCACTTGAAATTTCTTAAAATCTTATTTTGTGAAACTTTGAATTTTAGGTTTAGGGTTAAGAGACTTAAGCATTAAGAAAAATTAAGGACTAATAGGGAATTCACAAATTTCACATTGTTGATTTTATCAACATGTCTACCACCAGTACCACTAGAGCAATGTCAGATAAAAAATACATTATGCAAAATTGCTTAAAACCCTAGGTTTCACAGATGAATACCATGATATTTATGATCCTGAAACCTATGGTAGGCATACCTCAAAACTTAGACTTTCATCTGAGAATAAGGTTGCAAAGAAAATGCAAGTTAATAGTATCAGTACACTATGGGTAACTGGATTAGGGCACATGATGTTACATGAGGTTTTCCCTTGCCTAGAATTTATCATGGTCTGTACCCTAAATTATGATGATAACAAAAGAGAAATGTGTTAATAAAGATAGCAAAGAAGAATTGTTATCAGTTAATGCAGAAGAACTTGGAAAAGTGCTTTCCTTAGGGTTTACAACTGAATAATTTAGAAATGTACACATTGACCTAGAAAAGCTTGCTAGTGATTATGAAGCAGTGGATGAAA
This sequence comes from Sequoia sempervirens, assembly GCA_007258455.2. Lineage (NCBI taxonomy): Eukaryota > Viridiplantae > Streptophyta > Pinopsida > Cupressales > Cupressaceae > Sequoia > Sequoia sempervirens. The sequence continues at coordinate 207,582,857 of VDFB02000002.1, read as the reverse complement.
TGGAGAAAAAATATTTCTTAAATAGAATAGTTCAGGATAGAAACAAATTGAAAGGTGATCATAAGCCTCCTTATGATTTGGATATTTTTAGACCATGGGTTCAGGATACTATTTCCATGATAGCATTTTTCCTTAGACTGGATAACAATTTGGAAGTGGGTGCATGGCTCCTTGAAATGGTGTATAATATCCATTATGGTGTTCCACATGTCAAATATAATCTTATTGAGCACATTGTAGAATCCATGCATAAACAATTTTTAATGATTAAAGGAGGTTCCACCAAGAAATTTAGGTTCACAACCTACTTGTGCTATCTTTTTCTATTCAAATTTAGAGGAATGTTTCATACCAACAAGCTTCAGATTTAGCCCTACGGTAATAGTAATCATGAGAAAAATAAAATGGCCAGTATATGAATGGACCACTATTATAAGGTTGCATGATTCTCAAAGGAACTACAGTCATTTTGCAGACTAATTTTTGGCTCCATTGCATCAAGCAATTACAAATACTCTAATACCTAGATTGCTTATGTCATGTAGAAACTGCATTCAACTAGGAAAATAAATACAATTGGTTGATTGGCACTTAATGGAAGAATATATTGTGCTAAGATTTTATGGATCAAAAGTACAACCATACAAACTTCCAATACATGTGAAAAAAATGGTTTTTTGTTTGGTATAAGCAAGGAAGATGCAGAGTACTAATGAAAGACACTTTAGCGATCAGGGGAAGAAGACCTTATTTCCTTTACCATTTTCATGTGGAGGGATCACATTCGAGAGAAAATAATTTAGTGTGGCACATGAGATTTTGAATTTTTTTGATTGTGATGTTATCTGTCACTGGAATTATGATCCATGTTACACCATTAAATCAATGATTGTGCTCAATAAGAATGTTGGAAGTAGAATTCAACATCAAAGTAAACCCTTGTTTGAAAACTTGAGAAACAAGGATTCTTGGGATGAGGTCAAAGTAGCAATGGAGAAAAGTATTATTGAGAATGGTATTTCTTTTGAACAATTGTTAGCATAAATTATGGCATTGCATTGAAAGATAATTAGGAGGTACAACAATTTTAATGAAAAAAGTCATAAACCATCTAGTAGAGTAAAAATGCCAGATTCTCTAGAGAAGGAAGTTACAAAAAAAAAATGGTCACAATAAAAAAATTATTTCCTTTTGGTCTATGAGGAAGGAGCTAGGTGATCCAAGAGCTATTACAAAGTATGGAGATGATGAAGAAGATCTTTATTTTATCAAATTATGGAATATAGAGCATCTAGATGAACGAGAATATGAAGAAAGTGGGGATGAACCTAATGATGATAGGGAAGAAGAAAGCAATGCAAATTTCAAAATTAGTTTAAGTGATGCCACAAAAGAAGCATTTACTATAGGAGGGGCAATAGTTGAAAAAATACGTTATGAAGGTGGACCTTTCAGGTCCCAAAGATAAGGCCCTTTGATAGTAATAGATGTAGAGTATAGAAAACCAGTTGATAAATATGGCCTTGGGGTTGGAGGTGAAAAAGTAGACCTAGGGAATATAGGTCAATTTGTTAGAGCTTCAAATCCTCATCCTCATGGTCAGACACAATCACAACTAGGACATGCCCATGGTGGATGGCTTAGTGCAACTGACACTACCTCTAGTGGTGATGGTATGGGTAGCAGTACTAGTATTGGTCAACATGTGCTACAACAAAAAATTGCACACAAGAGGACAACACAATATACCATAGAAACACCAGGTGATCAAGCATACAAAAGAGGCATAGGATTTTGATAGGTCCAACTCTAAGTCACACTACTAGTGGATCCACCACAAAGGAGTTATTTCTAGACACTCCCCCAATGCTAGTTATTCTAGTTGGGACAACATTAGCAACTACAAGTACTCCTATTCATTCGCCATTCAAGAATTCCATTGTTCCTGCATCCTCAGGTTTTGATTACATTGAATATTTTAAAAAGAATTTAGAATTGAATAAAAAAGAAAAGAAACAATTGATGGAGAGTGCATTTACTCTAACTTCAGAGCCCACAACAACCATGGTATTACCTACATTTGACACAAGTAAAGAAATCATGGAGTACATAATTCTTGTTCCCACAGTTCAAAACAAAATATTAAATCAGATGGCTCTATCTAAATTCGAGGTGAAAAATTTTCAATTGGATTTTTTTGGACTCAGAAATATTGAAAAAATTAATGTATCAAAGAAGAACAATGAATTGGTGTACACATCATCAAGCTAAAGCAAGATAGAGAGAAAAAATGTTGTAGACTCAAATTGAAAAGTTATAGGTAGACCTAGCAAATGAGAAAGAAAAGAGGAAAGTAGAAAATAACAAGAGCAATGAATTAGAAAAAGGAATTAAAAAATATACCTCTACATCAACAAGCAAAGAGGATAAGCAGAATGAGACTGTAGTGAATGAACTAAAGAAAAGGCTAGATGAGAGCAACAAGAAAAATGATGAGGAAAAATCCACTTTAGAAAAATTAAGACTAAGCACTGCAAATGGAAATGCACAGTGGGAACAAAAATTGGAGAAGGAGAGAAAAATAAATGAAAGATTGGAGGCAGAGCTAATGGAAGAAGAAAAGGTTATTAAGTCTTGGCAAAATAAGTTATCTACATTTTGTAGAGAAAAAATGATGCATATGAAACAAAAGATCTAGGATGAAATAATGTAGGGGATTGATCATTTGTGTGACATGTTTCAATTTACTGATGCTATCAAACATCATAATAAATCAAAAAATATTTAATGGACAAAAAAAATGTACTAGCATTAGAGAAATTAGAAAATAAAATTCAACAAATAGTCTACAAAGCCAATGACAATTTTTTGAAATCAAAAGGGATTACTACTTGGCTTGCTAAATCAATGGTATTGTCATCTATCATTGAAAAGTGTTTGGGAATGCGTGAAACAAAGGAATATTTGTGTTTGGTTGCAGGCAAGTTGAAGAAGGTGGATGAAAAGGTAAGGAACTTCACAGAGCTTAGTTTTCCAGAGGCTTTTGACACAAATGAGTGATGCGTTGGAAAGAATGATTTCAAAAAGAAGATGGAGGATGCAAGGAAGATTGATTTGGACTATTTTCCTCAAAACCTAGATGCGGTGACCTATTTGGATTCCATCAAACCATTGCTAACCCTGAATGAAAAATTGATTGAAGGATCCAAGATAGGTTCCAATTTGAATCATGAATTGTTAAAAAATATTCAAGTCAAACAAAATCAATTAGAACAAATGCCAATTCCAACACCTAAAGAGTGGAAGTTGCTAGAAAAGGTGATGCAGTGATTTAATTTTTGATAATATGAGTTTCCAAGTTCCAACTCAGTTTTGTGCAGAGTTGTCTTTGAGAAAGATTTTGCATTTCCAATGCCTCTATGTATTCCTTCATGTGATAATCAATTTAAAAGCTGAAATTTAGACTTTAGTAATGTGTTGATGTTCAATTATCTGTATTATTTATTATATCATTTGAAGAAAAATTATGGTAGTGGTTTCAACTTCTAGATACAATTTAAACGATTGTTGATGTCCATTGTTGTATATGTTACTAATACTATTGTTAATATGTTATTAATCTCATAAGCATTGAGTTGAGTGATGAATCGTTGAGTACATGCTCAAGTTTTACTTTTAACACAATTAAAATATGAACTATAAGGTGAATTTAATTCCAGGCATCCATAATCTTAGTGAAATTACATTACAATTCACACATCAATACTCAATCTCCATGAATACTTAGTAGATCCACTAAAAATTTATATGAATTCGTGCTTTAATCAAGGTACTTTAACTGGTTCACTAAACTAGAGCCAGAATGAAAACATACATCAATGCATATTGCATAATATTAATGACAAAGAAGATTAATGAAAGATCATTGATCATATTTCATTAATAATTCATGTAAAATGTTACAGCTGGAGAGACGATAGACTAAAAATAAGGGAGCAAAAAAAGCTTAGTCTCTAGTCCTCATAGTTTTATAACCTTGTCACATAGTTCTAAATTTTCATAACTTCCTAATTCCTCGACTTGGTTGATGGTTCACTTTGTTGAGTTGTAAGTCTTTCTTGGTCATCTTTCTAGTTGGTGGGTCGGAGGTTTCAAAAACTTCAAAACTTTAGACTTTGGTTCTAAGGTTCCAAATTTCAGTGACCATGCGACATTATGGACTTATCTTGCATTTCAAAGGCACCATCATCTGACACCTCATTGAATCTATGTATGGATTAATATAAAATATAAAATATCACAATTTCATGGAATACAACATAAAATATCATCAACTATAGTTTGACTTTGGAATATGATTCATGAAGTGCAATATAAAATAAAATATCATGAAGTGTAATGATTCAAAATTTCATTGAATACAATATAAAATATCATCAACTACAGTATGGAACAATGGAAACTGATCCATGAAGTGCAGTATAAATACCTAGAAGCTACTAATTCTCTTCCATTTCCCAAACAGAGTCAGGGTCCTTAAACTGATGTTCATCATTAGATAAAGTAAAAGAGTAATCTTGAATTTGATTCCAAGTCTACTCTTTATTTTCTTCGGCTTGTGTCTCAAATTCAACATTCATTGTGTGATTTGTGTCAATTTCATCTGTCCTAGTCGCACTGCCACTACCACTACCATTGCCACCAGTACCGACATTTAGAATTGGAGTGTTTCATAACCTGGTCCTTCTTATTTCACATGTGGACCTCCAAATTGCAAGTTCCCTTTCAAAAGAAAAATTAGAGACATTATATGTAGTTCCTTTTAAGCTCAAGCAATTTTCCAAATTCTTGTCTAGTTTGTTTCTTAACTTTGATTTCAAAAACCCCAATGTACTGAAAACTCTCTCATCCTCCACCGACCCCAATATCATTGTTTGACATAAATCAACAAGTTTGAAATATTCTGATATCGAACCAGGCAATATTTCACTCTAACCTAAGTTTGTCCAAACCTTTTTTATTGATCCTGGTTCAAAGACCTTCTCCTTTCCCATGGATTTATACTAGTCCCTTATATCTATTGCAAATCCCCCATATTGTTTTTTGAGCTTACCTTCATTTAAAATTTCTTTTATGTTCTGCTCATTGTATATTACACTTTTCAAAAATTGTTCAATCAATATTTTTACTTGATCATGAAAATATTTTGGGTTCTCTCAGTTTTCCCAAAATTGAGGATACACAATATCCATGGCTTCAAGTATTTCATGTCAAGGGAATCTTTCACATATCTCTTAGGAAAGAGATTTTGTAATTTCCTTCAAATTATCACCAACAAATTTAACAATTCCTTTAAAATCTTCCTCCTTAACTACTTCTTTGTTAGAGTGCCTGGTTGTCTTACAATGGTACATTGGTATCTCATATCCATGTACACAGACACATAAGTGCATACTTTCATTAAACTATAAATAATTATTAGGATTATTCAAATCAGTAATTTTTTGCCATATGTAATAATTTGGGCCATATTTTGTTAACTCTAGATATAGATGATTGAGGGCCAAGCATGTATGTTTACGTAGATTGGAATGATCATTAATATACATAGTTCTATGTTGGGATTTCTTCACAAGATTGTTCATCTCATCCAGCATGGGGAGAAAACTAGCAAAAGTCAAGAGTGTTTCTATATTGCTTAACCTACGTAAGAGATTAGGAGCTTTGTCTAATGTGCTATGATGCTCGTACATTACTCCAATCAAGGATTGATATTCTAAAAGAACTTGTTGTACTAGTCCATGCAGGGAGATCCATCTAGTATCGATATCCTTGAGAAGCTTATTTCCTGGTGTTATTCTGATCTAATTTAGGATCTAAGACGATTGCCTTAAGAATGCAAATTAATTACAACTTCAAAACTCCAAATTATGAAAATAAATCAACAACACATAATTAACTGAACAAAATTAGAATTTAGAATGAGATGAGAAAGAGAGAGAACGAAAATGAATTGATAATGGAGTTCTTCATAAGAACGACTACGTCTTTGGGCCCCTCTCTAAAGTAGACCAATCTGATTGAAATTTTCAAAAATTCAGCATTACATCAGTTTGCAAGCTCTTCCCTTCAAGCACGATGGAATTTTGACATTCTCCCGACATACAGGAATAGAAAAATTATCTCTCCAAAATGCTCTAAGTCTCCCACAGATGGATAATTCTAAATAATCTGGATGAAACCCCTAAGCCTCTAACCCCCCCTTTTTTATACAAAAACAATTACTCAATTTGGTTAATAACCAAATGATTTACAAATATTCACTTATCTCCCAATTTTACATAAAATCTTCACTAATGTCCCTTATTTACATATTAGGATTTATTAATAATCCTAATTAATCTCTTCAAATTATTTAAGCCCTTCATTTTATCCTTTTTAGTCTTTTGTTGTTACAAGGATTTTCATTTAAATCCTTATAAGTTTGATTGCTTTATTTATTTTAGAGAGATTTATTTATTTGTAGGGATATTTGGTTTTTCATAGTTAATAAAAAAAAACTTATCCTATACAAATTTTAGAGCCATACGATGGTCCAACAATGGGAAATTTTTTTGGAAAGTGAGGGGTCGGTGGTTCAAACCGCCACCCTTCAAAATATGCTATCAATATTTATTAAAATAGTGTGGACTCCCTATTTTTTTGGGGATAGGTATGGTGGTCTAATGGTTGGGCAGTATGTTTGCTAGAGGGAGGTCAAGATTTTGACCCCCCTAAACCTCCTTTTGACACAAATGACTTCAGTTGTTGATGACATGGCATTCCCTGGTGACATGGACAATGTTGATGATGTGGCATTCCTTGGTGATGTGTATGTTGACAATGTGGTGACGTGTCATACCATGTGGCACCCAATGATGTGCCACATGGATTTTTTTCGTCTCATTTGATGATGACACATGTTGAATTATGATTGGATGACACTGCTTTGCTTGGATTCATCCCCTTTAGTCCCACTCTGAGGTACTCGACTACTCCTCTTCGTGAAGTCCTGGTCTTCTTGTTTAGGATGACATCCTTTGGAAAATATGACATGTACTCTAGTGAAATATCATCAACTGATGGAACGTGAATGTCAATCTCCTTGCTCAATATCATCAGAGGTTCATACAACTTCAAGTTCTCAACATTGACAACTGAATAGATTTGCATGTATGGAGGAAGATTAAGGAAAAATGCATTGGTTCCAATATTTTCGAAGATCTCAAAGGGAGCATATTGAATTGGCTTGAGCTTCCTTCCTTCATTGTTCATTCTTTCCTTACTGATATGTAACCAAATGTGGTCACCAACTTGAAAATGATGATTGATGTGATGTTTATCATGCTGAGTCTTGTATTTGGCTTGACTCATTTCCAACTGTGGTTCCATTTCCTAATGGATGGCTTGGACTTTCGGGATGAACTTCAAATCCTTCTCTGAATCATGGCATCCATCTTCGACACCATCTTTCCCAAAAGAAAAATCCATCAGTCTTAGGCACATAACCGAAGCAAGTCTCAAAGGGAGATCTCTTTGTAGAAGAGTGTGCCACATGGTTGTAAGCATGTTGCACATAATGAAGAATCTCATCCCACAATTTGGGATGCATGCTATAGTAGCCTCTGAGTAGATGGACAATTGTCTTGTTTGCTACCTCAGTTTGTCCATCAGTCTACAGACGGAAGGCTATACTATTCTTCAGTCTGGTGTCCATGAGTCCCCACAAAGCTGACCAAAATTCCCCTAGGAATTGATAATTTCAATCTGATACAATAGAATTAGATAACCCAAAATGAACCCATACAAATTGGAAGTACATTTGAGCTATTAGTTCAGCAGTGACTTGCTTTTTACATGGCATTAAGATACACATTTTTCTGAATTGGTCAACTACTACATAAAGATAATCATGACCCTTCTTAGACATAGGTAAACCCCCAACAAAATCCATAGACACTTTCCCATGGATGGGATGGAACATGTAATGGTGTGTACAACCCTAGCTTTATGTTACTTGGTTTACTAGTTGCACACATAATACAACCCTTAATGTATTTGATGACGGTTTCCTACATTTTAGGCTAGTAATAATATTTTTTCAATTGAGTAACTATTTTACTTACCCCAAAATATCCAGCAATCAGAGAAGTGTGAGCTTCATGGATTACATGTGCTTGTTCATCTTTTGGAACACATAACTTGCCCAAATGATACAAAAGTTTATCTTGCACATAGTAATCTTTCTCTTCTATCTATTTTCCTACAATTAAAGCTGAATAAATATCCTTAAAGTTTTCATCATTAGCATATTGTTCCTGAAAGCTTTCATGCACCATGGAACTACCTTTAAGGATAATCAATGCATTCATAATGGGAGGCCTAGAAAGCATATCTGCTACTTTGTTATGGGTACCTTTCTTGTACTTAATTACTAAGTGAAACTATTGCAAAAATCCCATCCATCTGAAATGCCTAGTTTGGTACAGTTTAGACTATGAGTAAAAGTATTGTAGTGGCTAGTGATGAGTGTGGATTACAATTTCTTTCCCCATTATGTAATGTTTCCATTTTTTAACACTCCAAACTAATGCATAAAGTCCTTATCATAAGTAGGATAGTTAATAACTGCACCTAAAAAAGTCTTAGAGTGATAGCAGATTGGTTTACCTCCTTGCATAAGAACAACTCCCATGGCAAACTCGCTTGCAAAAGTCTCAATCTCAAATGGCTGGTGTAGATCTGGTAAAGCCAGGACTAGTGTAGTGCTTAACATTTCCTTCAAAGTGTTGAAGACCTTCTGCTGTGGACCTCCCCACTAAAAGGTTGTCTTTGTACTTGTTAATTCTTGTAATGGTGATGCAATGTAGGAGAAGTTTGCAATGAACTTTCTCTAGTACTTGATTGCACCTAAGAAACTTCTGACTTCTAGTTACAGTACTTGGCTTAGGCCAATTTACAATATCTTTGACCTTTGTAGGGTCTACTTTCAATTGACCATTCCCTACTGTAGACAAAGAAAATATACAAATTGATATTGCACACTCGATCCTAGTCTACTAACATTGCCTCATCCTGAATTATCCCTCTATCTAACCATTTAGTCAAATAGCCTTATTTGATTAAATTCGTCATAATTCTCCTTTTAATTAAATAAATCCCTTGATTTAATTAAATCATTGTCTCTATGTAATTAGCTAGGTCATTTCATCTTCCTATCTTTATTTAGTTAAATAATCCATATTATTTGATTAAATCTCTAAAGTTCATCTAATTAAATTAAATAAATCAAACATTTATCTAATTTAATCTAACATCACCCCCTTTGTTTAAATAAATCAAAATATTTATTTAACTAGGTTGTAACCATTTTCATCTCTTTTTGATTTATTTCAACCCACAAATCTAAATCAAATAATCAAATCACCTAATCTCCTTTTAAATTAATCAAATCCTAATTAATTTAATCTTAATCACTCAAATCCTTTATATTTTGCAACTTGCACATGAAAATCAATTTAATTGATTTATAAATCATCAATTTTCATTCAAAAAGGGCATCAAAGATGGAATATTCCTCAAATTTGAAATATGGAGGCCCCAAAAGGACTTGTCCCTTCCAAAAAAGCATTTAAAATCTCTTACATGTACTTTTCTTGAGCCATGTGCATTTTCTTCACCTTTCACCTCATCCTTCAAGCCATATTTTGAATTTGAATCTCCCCGCTCTTTGCACATTCTTCAAAACTTGCACATCCTCCATCCATTCACAAGTTGACAAGTGGCACTTTGCCATTAGCTAATTCTTAGTCCCACATTTCTATATTTTGATCATCTCCTCAACTTAGCATTCCATAAATAAGAGGGTAATCTATTCATTTGATCATCCACAATTTGAGTAAACTTACTATGCTCAAATCATTAGCAAATTCCATCCCTTATCATTGAGTTCATAGCTAGGTTATGAATTTTTTTCTATTGGAGCACTCACCATTCTTCATCAAAGAGGATCAGTCATCAACATTCATCAAGCTTGCATCATTGGAGTTGGGAAAGGGCCAATTTTCACATCAAATTGGCACCAATTCCCCCATGGGATCAAGAGTTTCTATTGTCTTCAATAGTATTTAGCTTGCTTTATTGTTCTTTCATTTCATTGTTATCATTTCCTATTTTAAATTTTTTTAATGGATTTCATGGGGAATCCTTGTTCTTACTTGCATTTGATCTCCTAATGTATTCATTTGTTGTGTTTTGTAGGTATTTAGATTAGGGTTCTACATTTGGTGCTAGAAGGAGGGAAATCTAGAAGTTTAAGTTATGTTTTTTCATCAAAAAATTGTGCTTTTTCTATTTTTTTGGTGTCTATAGCAACCAAAGCCGCTGACAGCCCAACAGTGCCGTATAGCACCACTTAAAACTCCAAACAATGCCAGTTTTGGCTCCAACATCGCTTTTTGAGCCTAAACAATGTTGCTTTTGGCTCTAGCATTGCTATTTGAGATCCAACATCACTGTGTGAACCTAAAAAATGCTACTTTTGGCTCTAGCATCGCTATTTGAGCTCCAGCGTCATTGTTTGAACCCAAACAATGCCGCTACAAACTGCACCACCTTTGATTTCTTACTTTTTCATGTAAACTTAAAATGGCCATATCTTGGTCATTTTTTGGTCTTTTTTGAAGCTTTGTTTTTTGAAATGGGGTAGAATTTCATAAGCTATCCAATGGTGTAGGTTATTATTAATTTTGATAGAGTTAAAATTTTTAAATTTTCACTTAATGTCAAATCATAATGAAACTTGGTCTAAATTTTAGGGTTTTATACTTAATCATTTATCTAACCTTCATACCTTCTTGTTTCTTGATGTCATCTAACATTTGGAGCATGTATTGTAGGTTTTAAATGATCATGGAGCATGGAAGTCAAAGAAAAAATCATTATCACATCATTGTATCAAGTGTTTTTGAACACTTTGGGGAGCAATTATAATCCCACTTCTAAGGATTTTACCGCTTCAAGATTTGAGGACTCAATAGATTTTAATTTGGACTCTAAAAAGAACAAGAAACATGGATTAAAAAGAACCTTAGGCCAATTTACTAGATTTTGTTTAAGGTTCACAATTGAACAATCAAATCTCACAATTCCTTTGGTGCTTTTAAAATGAACTCACAATTGCTTTGAAAGGTTAAAATTAACATGTACAACTTTATTTTTGTAATTGCTTACTTAAACTAACATCATCAAGAATGACTTATGTGCTTCTCTCGCACTTTATAGCGATCTTGAGAATCAAAAGGCATTTTTTGTGATCTTAGGTTGAGATAAAGTGATCACCTCCACACTTCATTTTGGGTTTAAAATTGAACAAAACACTTTGTGAGTGTGAGTAAACCTATTGCATATGTTCTCCATTTGTTTCTAAATAAAGGTTGATCAAACTATGAATATGTTTGCTTGCTTTTGTTGATTTTAGAGGGCTTGCCTTGGGGAAAAAGTACTCACCCAAGGGAATGACTCAACCAGTAACAATCTAAAGCCAAGACTATTTCCAACCATGATATAAATATGGGTATTGGAGTAAATTCCAATATCACACGGTTGGCTCCAACGAGATGAATCTGAAAAGGGACTCTCATCATATGGGTCAATCTCCATGAATGAAAAGTCTAAACTAAAACCCTTGTTTGTAGTAACCAACTAGTCCATCCAATGAGTTTATCAAAGTGGTGCATTGGAACTTAGATTCCAAGAAGTTACTTGCCATGTCCGATCTTGGTTAAAATATAGAGGTTAAGACTTCATTCTTAACATACCTTTATGTTTTTTCCTTCGTTTCATGTAAAATCATCTCTTCTACTATGAAGGGCATGAGGCAAGCCCATGAAGAAAAACACACCAATTGAGCTAGAATGTTATATTGCTTGTGAGTCAGTTTGAAAACACAGTCCTTGGATCCAAAACATTGAAACCAACATTCAACAAATCATCAAAATTTCAAACCCTTCGGGAGGAACAAATACCTTTGAAAAGTCCTTGTGTTACTGCTTGTCCCTAGGGGTTCTTATCCCTAGAAGGCTTCTAAACACTAAGACCTATATCTTGATTTGTTCATTCCAAAGTCAATAATAGGAAACTATGCTCTTGAAACCTTGATTTTCACATAATGGACCTTATGGAATGAAAAGGAATTAAGACATAGAAATTTAGTTTGAAAACTAAGAAAGAAGTGTGTTTGTGGTAAAAGCAAGTCATTAACCAAGATTAACTCAAATTGAACTCCACACATGTGCTTGTTTATCTTTTTATTGTCTTTCAAACAAACATTGGTCTTTTGGTTTGAACTACTCTTAGAGAAAAACATGTTCTTCACTATCTTGTTCTAGTAAATAAGTCCTTCCTAGATTCATTTAGGATAAAAAAAACACTTCATTCATTTAAAAATTTATCATCCCATCCCACCAAACAACTTTAGAGCTTTGGAAAAATAATTCTAGACTTGGGTAAATCATCAAAATCAAAATCACCTTGTTTAGTTAGGAGTATGGGAATGCATCCTTTCTCATACCTCTAGTTAAATTAGCACCCCTTTGAACAAGTTCATCCTAAGATAACATCCAACATCTTAGGGTTTACAAGTCCATTATCTAAACCCAATCAAACAATCAAAATCAAGCCATAAGACTAGCATTGATACAAAGTCCCTAAATGTTCAACACTCATATCATTCACCCCTTTTCATCCTTCATCTCATCATTGGTCCTAAACACCTTAGAGGTCCCTTTTACAACAAGGTCAAAACACAAGAGGAACATGAAATTTAAACTTGATCCATACATCATGAGTAATCCAAGTCAACCAAACTATCAAATCCTTACAATGCCAATTGATTTTCAAAACTCACATTACAATCCATACATGGGATCATTATCTCCTACAAACCTCTATGGTACAAAAAATGTGAGTCTACCCAATCTAAATATTGGAACATATTTTCTGATGGTAGATTTAAATCCAATTCCAACATTGCAACCAAATACTCAATGCATGAGTCTTCAACAAAAAAAAAATATCCCACCAAATCAATACATGCCAAAAGTGAATATATCAAGTAGAAGATTACCAAACATCAATCCACACCTGGAAAAATTTGGGATAAATATGTTTACAAATCATACAAATGTTGTTCAAAGTCCAAACAAGATGTTAACAACTCCATGTATTAATCCAAGTCAAGGTAACACCATGCAAAATCAAAGTTACCTAAATCAAGGCAATGTGATTCCCAACACCAACAATGTTCAATTTCAACCTATCATGCCAAATCTAATCATCCCAAATCAGAAAATTTTCCAAAATAAATTTGTCCATGATCCCATTCAAAAACCACAAGTATGCATCCAAATTCTTCTTGAACAAAAACCAAATCAACTATATCAAGGGAGTCAGGATCAAAATCAAGATCAAATTTGGTGAGATCAAATTGCTACACTTACCAAAATAGTTGAGTCATTGCACCAAGAGACATCTCCACCACCATTACCCATATCAAAATAATTCCTTGGTTTAGGGCTTCCCCCTTTACCTAGCACCAATCACTCCATCCAAATCAATCCACCTAACACCAATCAAGCCATCACATCAATTCCTTTGAATATACCATTGACATCACACCAAAAGATGGTATCTAATCAAATGACAACATCAATATTGACAAATCAAAATATGGTCTCTCAAGGATCTATTACCTCAGTCATTCTGACCATTCATATCACCTCGATGACTCTAACCACCCCTATCACACTCATCATATCTCAAACCCTTACAATCACTCCAAATGTATCACAATGACTTGTCACTACATCCAACATGATTCCAAAAGCACCATTTCCATCATCACCCACACCACTCCTTGGCTTAGGGCTTCCCCCTTTACCAAGTATCAATCAAACCAACATCCCAAACATCAATCAAAACATCATGCCAAACTTTTAGAACTTGTCAACATCAAAACAACAGACAATAAATTCACAAGCAATCACAATATCATCAAGCACCCCCATAATATCTCAATACATGGTCTCTCAAGGACCAATCACATCAATTACACCATCCACCACTCAAATACCAATCATCAATACAACAAAACCTCTTATTAGCACAACAAGCACTATTCGAAAACCACCTCTGCCACCACCACCACCCAAACCAAATGCAACAAGACAATATAACATTATTCTAAAAGATCACCAGGCCTACCAAAAAGCCATCCAACAATATCTAGCCACACAACAAGCAACAAATGCTCAACAAGCCTCTCAAGTTGCACAATCTACTCAAGCTACACAAAAAACACAAGCACAAACATGAAAAATGATAACTATTTGGGACAATAATCAGGATTTGAACAATGACCATGTTGTAAATGTCTCTACATCACCTAACAAGTTAGAGGGAATATCTAAAGAATTCATTCCAAAGAATGATCAACATATTTCACCAAAGTCTAGCAATGGTCCTTTCCAAGACATATTGACATATTTCGACCTCATGGTTGCAGATATTGAAGGAATCTTGAACTCAACATTTGATCCAAGTCCACTAAAATTGAAGAGGATAGTGAGCCAATTCCCATACCTAATGACGACATCCAAGAACCTTTTATAAGTAATCCATCCTTTGAAACTAACCCATGTCAAGAAATTGATTCAAAGCATGCCAAAAGCAACTCCGAAATCATTCAAGACCAAGAATTTGTATCTCCAAGATACTACAATGATCTAATGGACACTCTCCTATCTATGCAAGATGCACATACTCCTTCATATATCCATGAGATGCTTTCTCTAGATGGACACATAGATGATCTTCATTTAGAACGGGATTCCTTTACTCCTAACATTATTACACAAAAAGAGTGGGTTATTGATTCCTACAATTAGACTGAGTTGTCAACATTAGGATCAGATATATCACAAATTCAGACTGAGGACATCATGTATGAAGATATCCAATGTTATCCACTCAAGGAAACATGTCAGATAGAACATGATATTTTGGATTTAGAAGAGCAACAGGTTCTAATGACATCATCAGTGGTGGTCATTTATCAGAGAATTCATTCTAAAAAAGAGCTCTCAAAACAAGAAGAATCAAAGCATGAAGGTAATACTTCCACAATACTAGGGGAAACTATGTCTCAAGCAAATGTCAACATAGGGAGCACAAAGACTCCTTATGATGAAACAAGTTCCAATACTATAACCAGCCACATCATGAATCTTCATCCACCCATCACCCCATCCACAAATTGGGACCAACATCAAAAGAAAGATTTGAATCAAAGCATAAAGAACTTCATCAAAGAAAAAGAAGTAAAGAAGAATAATGGACAAATCAAATACCCATGGATACCAAAGAATACAAAGAAAGATTATCCCTATCAAACTCCATTAGTCAAAGAAACTATGGGGAAAAATAAAAAAGGGAAAAGTATCCATCAAAGATTTCCACAAAAGAAAAAGAAATCTTTTCAAGCGACATGCAAAGTGTATCAAGCAGTTGGTCCTAATTCCATGCACACTTTTGTATCCACCCATCGTTGCTCATCTTCCCAAGTTTGGAGAGTCAAAGGTTCCAAACTATCAACCAATCCATCTCTTATCCCTAAACACACTCTGTCGACACCTCTATGCATGATATCCAATTCTAAAATTGACCATGTATTGGTAATGACCCTTAATCATAAGGATTCTGAAGGCACTCTATCACGATGTGTGCACAAAGACAAAATTAACCCTGATATCAATAAAGTAGATCAAGAATCCCAAAAGTTACATTCAAGTGCACGTATCCCAACAAAGTAGCTTCTTCAAGCAAGATATCGATGGTAGATTATTACAGGGGCATCTACATCAGTGACACCTTATGATTTAGAATGAGCTTAAAATCTTTCAGAAAAAATCAAAAAAATTAAAAATATGAAAATCCAAAAAAAAAATAGAAAAAGGATTGAAAACAATAAAGAAAAAAATCATCTTCTAGTGAAAACCACTATGGTGGAACTTTGGGCAAGACCATGATGAAAACCTGGCAAACATGTGTCATGTGTAGAATCGAGCATCTACGTGCACCAGTTTAGATGAAAGCATCTCATCCCATCCATAATAAATCCAACATTCCATCCATCTCATCCATAATAAATCCATTTCATCCATGAACCATTTATCCAATCCAATTGCATCCATAGTCCAAATTATCTTAATCTTGGTAAAAGTTTGGTGTACATTTTACACTTGCTTATGATAGACATCTTGACATGGGTCATTTTCATTGATCTTATCCTACCTAGCATTATCTAAGCCATGAAGCATTATCCAAATGAGAATTATTTATCTGAACACCTTATCTTATCACAAGATAATCGATATCCATCCATCCATACACCTATCCAAGCATCCAACCATGAAATTTCAAACATTGCTAGACATTGGCAGCAAATATGTACATCTTGCTTTGAGAATAAATCTTGGTCTATATCCTCCAACTTATGTGGTGATCTAAACATTAGAAAATGTGAAATCAAATTGGTCAAAGCATTTGTGAGTAAAGATCCAAATCACTAGCCCATGGCATATTTTGACAAGAGGATGTTCCTTATCAAGTTTTATCTTTCATCGAACATCAATCCAAACAATCAATATCAGTTCCATCTAACGTGTGCTTCAATGTCACATCAAATCATTCAAAACAATTTTGTTCCAAACCAAGCTTCAAAATCCTGATCAATCAAATCCAATCAATCACTCATCATCTTGGGATATCCATCCTAATCCTTATGTTGCTTAACACTATCCTTGCATTGTTGTGTATCCTAAAAAATGTTATCATCATCATTCCATCAATTTGATCAATCAACCTTAGTTTATTTTTCAAAAAAATCCACAATAAAGCACTGATATCATCACATATCCAAATCATCAAAATCATGTGAAAATCCAAAAACATCCAAAATCATATCAAAATCCAAAAACACTCAAAAAAGCAAAAAAAAAAATCATCAAAAACATGCCATCTGAACTACGTTGTCTCTAAGCTTAAACATAGGCAAGGCTAATCTTTGATCAGCCCCCAAGACACAAAAACACAAAAACATTCAAAAAACAAAAAAATCCAAAAACATTTATAAAATCTCATAAAACCTAAAAACATCCAAAAAACCAAGAAAATACCAAAAAAAAGCCTCAAAACATTTTGAAAACATTAAAAACATCCAAATATTTGAAAAATCCATCCATCTCATCTCACTTTCACACACAATAAACATCACTCATAATAAAACAATCATCATACTCATCCTTTGGAAAAAGAAATAGAAACAACCACAACAAATCAGCAAAATCAAGCTTCAAATGTAAAATCAAAATCGAAGCAACAAACCATTAAATGTAAAATCAAACTCTTGATAATTTTCAAAAATGGCAATCAGCTTTATATTAATAGCCTATTAATCAACTTGTCGAGTCAAAGTCCATTGCACTAGTTACAACACCATCCTAGTTCTTTATACCCTAATACATCGTGCCTATGTGTGTTATCAAAACATAAGGTAATTGGCCCTTTGAAAATCCCAACTCCTTGGCAAGTAATCATCATCATCATCATCTCATGTCTTGTTTGAATCTCTTGTTTTCTTCTATCTCTTGCTTTTCATGCTAACATGGTACGATGACAGTTAATCATAAATCATCACTATTGCATCTATCTTACATCCACAAAACCGTCAACATACTGCATAATGCATATCATATCATATAGAAAGAATTAATCATACCACATCAATTCATCCCCATCATTGCATAATATAGATTGGTTATTCTAAACATCTCATAAACCAAACATTTATCATTTATTTGCATAACCATAAAAGGATCATCATATCATATCATGTGCATCCATATCATCCATGCATCATCATATCATCCAAACATCATAATCATCTCATTTATATCATCAATAATGTAACTATCATGGTAGAAATCAGGATCAGCTGTGTGTAAGATATCAAAATATACATGAGGCTACCCATGGTCGATGACTGTCTATATATCATCAAAATTGTCTACGTCAAATATCTGATCTTTCTAAAGAATTATCTTTCATCCTCTAATTAGAAGAACCACTCCTCTCACATTTTATCACGATCTCGATCAGAAATTAATATTTCCACTTGATCTCTTGAGGGGGCAGTATATCTGCATAATTCTTCTTGCTGGGAAAATAGTGAGGCATCCGAAAAATCAGAATTTTTTCAAATTTTGATCAAGCCAGTTTCTTCTTTGAACCAACGCAACAAGTGAATTGCTTCAAGGAGGGGAAAAATGTAGACATAGAAAATATATAGATTGATATCGCACACTCGATCTTGATCTACTAACATCGCCTCATCCTGAATTATCCCTCTATCTAACCATTTAATCAAATAGCCTTGTTTGATTAAATTCATCATAATTCTCCTTTTAATTAAATAAATCCCTCGATTTAATTAAATCATTGTCTCTGTGTAATTAGCTAGGTCATTTCATCTTCCTATCTTTATTTAGTTAAATAATCCATATATTATTTGATTAAATCTCTAAAGTTCATCTAATTAAATAAAATAAATCAAACATTTATCTAATTTAATATAACATCACCCCTTTTGGTTAAATAAATCAAAATATTTATTTAACTAGGTCTTAATCATTTTCATCTCTTTTTTATTTATTTTAACCCACAAATCTAAATCAAATAGTCAAATCACCTAATCTCCTTTTAAATTAATCAAATCCTAATTAATTTAATCTTAATCACTCAAATCCTCTAAATTTTGCAACTTGTACATGAAAATCAATTTAATTGATTTATAAATCATCTATTTTCATTCAAAAAAGGCATCAAAGATGGAATATTCCTCAAATTTGAAATCTCCCCCCAAAAGGACTTGTCCCTTCCAACAAAGCATTTAAAATCTCTTAAATGTCCTTTTCTTGAGCCATGTGCATTTGCTTCACCTTTCACCTCATCCTTCAAGCCATATTTTGAATTTGAATCTCCCCACTCTTTGCACATTCTTCAAAACCTGCACTTCCTCCATCCATTCACAAGTTGACAAGTGACACTTTTCCATTGGCTAATGATTAGTCCCACATTGCTCTATTTTGATCATCAAAAATTTGAGCAAACTTACTATGCTCAAATCATTAGCAAATTCCATTCCTTATCATTGAGTTCATAGCTGGGTTATGCATATTTTTCTATTGGTTCACTCACCATTCTTCATCAAAGTGGATCATTCATCAACATTCATAAAACTTGCATCATTGGAGTTGGGAAAGGGCCAATTTTCACATCAAATTGGCACCAATTCCCCAATGGGATCAAGAGTTTGCATTTTCTTCAATAGGATTTAGCTTGTTTTATTGCTCTTTCATTTCATTGTTGTCTCATTTCCTATTTTAAACTTTGCTAGTGGATTTCATGGTGAATCCTTGTTCTTACTTGCATTTGATCTCGTAATGTATTCATTTGTTGCGTTTTGTTGGTATTTGGATTAGGGTTCTACACCTATGACATAGCCTAAGTACACTAGAGATGTCTTTGCAAATTCACACTTAGAAATCTTTACATAGAGTTTTTCTTTTCTCAAAACATAAATTTTTTTCTTTACATGACTTTCATGATCATCCCAGGACTTGCTAAATATAAGAATATCATCTAGATAGATAATGACAAAATCATCAATGAATAGACGAAATACATTGTTCATGACCCTCATGAACATGGTAGGTGCATTACAAAGCCTGAAGGGCATAACCAACCATTCATAAAGTCCCTGTTTTGTCTTGAAACTAGTTTTCCAAATGTCATCTTCTATAATTATAATCTGATGATAACCACTTCACAATCTAATTTAGTGAAATAAACTGCATGTTTTAACTAATCAAGTAAATCATCAATTATTGGAAGAGGGTACCTATTTTTTACCATTATCTTGTTCAGGGCACAGTAGTTAATGCACATTCTCCAAGATCCATCTTTCTTTGGAACCAACACAATTGGAGAAGCACAAGGAGATGTACTAGGATGGATGACTCCTTTCTCCACTAACTCCTAAACCTATTTCTTGATTTCCTCATTCTGCATAACAGACAAACAGTACAAGCCAATGTTAGGCAATGACACATCCTGCTGCAATTGGATTTCATGTTGTATTTCCCTTTTGGGTGGTAACCCCTTTGGCTCCTAAAACAAGTCATCATAAGTGGAAATAATTTTGACCATTTCAACCTTATGTTTTGGGTCACACCCCTTAAATGCCTCAGAGATATCTTCTTCTTTGGCTTTTACAAGCATTAACACAAAGTTCTAATTGGAGTTGACTAATCTTTTCATTTGACCAACATTAAATAGTGTGAGATTAGTCTTGACCTTGTGTGCATGTACAATATATTCTACTCTATCTTTAAAAAGATGATACTTGATCTCCCCCCTATAAAAGATTTCCTTTCTATCATACAAATAAGGACTCCCTAATACAAGCCCAAAAATATCCAGATGTACAACATCTACTTCTACTTCATCAGTGAAATTAGAAGTGATGGAAAAATGTGTAAGGAAAGCTGAGGAGTGGAAACAACTCTCCTAACGTCAAAATCTCAGGGAAGAATGCAAAGGTGCTTTTAAATTTTCAATTATAGTCCAATTAAGATACACTTGAAAGAAATAGCAGAAATAGAGAAATGAACATACACAGTTGAACACTAGATTTATGTGGGAAAACCCTTACAAGAGAAAAACCCACCACACGAAGAAAAGCCCCTTTGTATTACAGTAATGGAAATTTCATACAGAAATCATGTTGGAAATATGTGCCTCAAAAATTATAGGCTGAAACCTCCTTTAGAGCAATGTCGGTGTGACATTCTGATTCTCTAGCCAACTAGCAGTTTGTTTTATCAAATTTTGAACAGGTCACTATGACCTAGGTATTGTCTTGCCGAAAGGTCCACTGTGGTGTCTATCACTGTAGCTTGGTGTATTCGCTATGATCTCATAGCGCTCAGGAGAGCTTTGGCTGAAAGGCCATTCATTCGTTTATTAGCGTAACTCTTGGCGACTGGAGTTTTGGAGTGGCTTCAACATTCAGAGAGATGTCTCAATGAAGTGTTTATCTCTCATTGATAGAGTATGTATTGAGGTCTTCAGAATAACCTATATTCACTCGGTAAGATGTCACTATGAAAGAAAATGTTATGTCGATAGTGTTTGCTTGTTTTGTTTCATTGGGAAGACTTAAATGTTATCTTCGGTATAACTCAAAGCTATCAGGGAAGGTCTTAGTGATAGAAGAAAACTATGCCAATAGGGACTACTCAGGAGTTATCTATATAACTCTTAGACTTCGTTACGAGGTTTGAGCAATAAGCATTTGTCTTGCCGATAGCCGATGGCTATCAGGGTAACTCTTGGCGACAGTCAGTCTTCGGTGAAACATATATAAATCGGTAAGTTCTCTCAGCGATGGAGAAATGTTTTGGCGATAGGTGAACACTTCAGAGTAGCATATGAATATCACTATGAACTCTTGGCGATAGGAGTAAGTCTTGCCGACTTCTGTTGGGTGCTCGGTAGATATGGGAACTTCAATGTAACCTTAGTGTTTCGCCATGACCTTCTGGTGAAAGGGATAAGTTAGAACGACTACGTGATGACTCGGTATATCTGTTGGAGCTCGATATAATATCTTGGCGACTACAGAGGCTCTTGGTGACATTGGTAAGAGGTCAATGTGGCATTGGCAAGACACTGTTAGTGTCTCACCGAGATGCCAATGTAATTCAAATTCTGTTGACCGTGTATGACTTCTGATGTGGCATCACGTGGATGAATTAGAAGAGCCGAATTGGAACCATTGGGAGTCTGTTCATTGCAACAGTTTTGTGAGGGAGCTTGACAGTCAGGGAACGCCAAGGATATAGTTGGAAATTACAGATGTTTTGATGTTGGATAGTAGTTCGATCAACAATGAAGTGTGAAGAATTCAAACTGTATCAATGAAGGATTAAAATCTGTAAAGGTTGTAACCTAAAAGTTTTCTATTTGAAGAATGTACATGATGAATGCTACTATATAATGACACCAGAAAGATAAGTCTGGAATTGTATGTAACTTTGATTACTGTAATACAAAGTGATTTCTCTTGGTGTGGTGGGTTTTTCTCCCACAAGGGTTTTCCCACGTATATCTGGTGTTCATGTGTGTTTGTCTAAATACTCTATTTCTGTAATTTGTCTCATAGTGCATCTCAATTAGACTGTAATTGAAAATTTAAAAGTACTTCTGCATTCTTTCCTGAGGTATTAACGTTATGAAAATTATTTTCCGCATCTAGTTTTCCTTACAAGTGGTATCAGAGCCTGGCCAGTTGTGTTATCCTTGGGGGTACATTGGGTTTTTTGTCTCAATACTGTTCAGTGGGAGTTTTGTAGAGATTGTTATTTCTATTTATAGATTAAGATGTCTAGTTCATCTGGGAAGATTGAAATAGATAAATTCAATGGCAGTAACTTTGAATTATGGAAACTCAAGATGGAGGATCTCTTAGTAGATCGAGACCTTTGGCTTGCTGTGTCTGGAACTAAACCTATATGCATGAAGCAAGAAGAATGGGACCTTGCAGATCAGAAAGCAAAGGGGTTGATAAGGCTCTGTTTGGCAGACTCAATTCTTCTCAATGTGCATGAAGAAAAGTCTGCTTCTCTCTTGTGGAAGAGATTGGCATCTATTTATTAGGGGAAATCTTTGGTGAATAAGCTGTTCCTGAGAAAGAAGCTTTACTCTTTGAGAATGTAGGAAGGAGGGTCTATAGCTGATCATTTGAATGCATTTAACATGCTGCTCACACAATTAACATCTGTTGGTGTAAAGATTGAAGAAGAAGATCGTTGTATGCTTCTATTATGTTCTTTGCCAGACTCATGGGATCATCTAGTGATGGCTATTGGGAGTACAACATCCAGTTTCAAAATGGAAGATATTGTTAGTTCTTTGCTGTCAGAAGAAATGAGAAGAAAATCTTCTGAGATGGTGAAGGAGGCTCTTGCTATCAGAGGAAGGTTAAAGGAGAAAGGCAAGAAGAAGGACAAGAAGTCCAAATCTAAATCAGAGGGGAGATCAAAGTCTCCTGGCAAGAAGTCCAAGGTGGAATGCTGGAACTGTGGGCAACCTGGTCATGTCCGAAAGGATTGTAAAGAGGAGAAAAAGAAGAAGAAAGGATCTTCTGATAATGGTTCTTCTCATAGTGATGGTGACACCTTCATTGTAGCCTTGGCTACTCAGGCATCAGATGATGTCTAGTTGATCGATCATGGAGCATCATTCCACATGACATCTCATAGAGAATGGTTTACAAAGTATGAAGAATACGATGGTGAAAAGGTGTACTTGGTGAGTGATTCAACCTTGGAAATTGTTGGCCATGGAAGAGTCAGAATCCAATTCCCTGATGGCAGATTAAAGGGGATCAATGATGTTATGCACATGCCAGGTCTGGCTCAAAATTTACTTTTAGTTAGTAAGCTAAATGATATCGGATTACAAGTCTTGTTCTCAGGAAGTGGCCGCAAGATGACTAGAGGTTCAATGGTGCTGGCTAGAGGTGCTTGAATTGGTACCCTATAGAAGTTGGATGCACAAGTTGTTCATTGTAACAGTGTCTCTTCGAAGTCACTGAAAGCTGCTCATACAGGTAAAGAGGGAAATATCCCTAATTATGTAAACTCTATGGAAGTAAAACTTCCTACAGAAAAGACCATGCTTTGGCATCATAGGTTAGGCCACATAGGAGAAAAAGGTTTAAAAACCTTGAAGAACAAAAACCTGGTTGAGGGGCTTGAAGAATGTAATCTGGAATTTGAATTTTGTGAACACTGTATATATGGAAAGCAACATCATGTTTCATTTTATGACAGTCCTCATAAAATTTCTAGTTTGTTAGACTATATTCATTCGGATGTGTTTGGTCCAATAAATTTTCCTTCTTTGTGTAAATCAAGATACTATGTGTCGTTCATTGATGATTACTCAAGAAGAGAATCTATATATTTTTTGAAAAATAAATCAGAAGTGTTTAGTCGATTTAAGGAGTTTAAAAATCTTGTTGAAAATCAAGCTGGTAAAACAATAAAATGGTTAAGGACTGATAATGGCAGTGAATTCTGTTATGATGAATTTGAAAGATACTGTAAAGACCATGGAATCAAAAGACACAAGAATACACCTTACACTCCACAACAGAATGGAGTTGCACAAAGGTTCAATAGGACAGTGATGGAGAGGGCACAAAGTATGCTTAGTAGTGCTGCTTTGGAAGAAAAGTTATGGGATGAAGCTATTGCTACTACATGTTACTTAGTTAATCAGTCTCCAAACTCTGCTCTTGTTGATAAGACACCTATGGAAGCATGGTCTGGTAAGAAGCCTTCTCTTAGACATATTAGAGTCTTTGGCTATGAAGCATATGCACATGTGCCAGATGTAAAAAGATCTAAGTTGGACAACAAGGCTATTAAGTGTATATTTATTGGCTATAGTGATAACATTAAAGGATACAAGCTTTGGAATCCTTTTACAGAGAAGGTTGTATACAACAGAAGTGTAATCTTTCGTGAGCTGAAACCTTCCACCTTGGATCTGCAGTCAGAGACAAAGTCAAAAAATAGTAAGGATGTAGCAGCAATTCCTCCTACACCAGAGAAAGAGGAATTGAAGATTCAAAATGTACCTAAAACTGAGGAGAGCTCAAGCAGTTCTGAAAGCTCTGAAGAAGATGAACCTCAGCCTCACCTAGTGAGGAGGTCAACCCGAGAAAGGAAACAACTAGATAGGTATGGGTTCTCATTAATTGATTCTACTTGTGCCTATGCCTTGATTTCTAGCACTGATGAGCCTAGGACTGTAAAGGAGGCAATTAAAATGTCTTATTCAAATTCTTGGTTGGAAGCCATGGAGGAAGAAATGGCATCATTAGATAAAAAAGAAACCTGGAGTCTAGTGCCCTTGCCTAAAGGCAGAAAACCTTTGGCCTGTAAATGGGAATTTAAGAAAAAGATTGGTCTGGATTGTAGTGTAGAAAAATACAAAGCATGACTGGTTGCAAAGGGTTATTCCCAGGTAGAGGGAATTGACTATGGGGAAATCTTTTTTCCTGTAGCAAAGCTGACATCCATTAGATTTCTATTTTCACTTGCAACAGCTTATGACTTAGAGGTTGAACAAATGGATGTGAAGACAACATTTCTTCATGGTGATCTTGAAGAAGAAATCTATATGTCCCATCCTAAGCACTTTGTTGAGAAAGGTAAATAAAAACTAGTATGCAAATTAAAGAAGTCTTTGTATGGGTTAAAGCAGTCACCTAGAATGTGGTACCAAAAATTTGATACCTATGTATTATCTTTATGCTTTGTGAGATCAAAATCTAATCACTATGTATACTATAAAGCTGAAAGTGATTGAGTGCTTGTTATTGCTCTTTATGTTGATGATATGCTGTTCATAGGAAATAGCAAGCTAATGATTTCTGATCTTAAGTCTTAGTTGTCTGCTAAGTTTGAAATGAAGGATCTTGGTGCAGCAAGGTATATTCTAGGGATGGAGATAACCAAGGACAAGAAGAATAGAAAGCTTTGACTCAGTCAGAGTAAGTATATAAAGACTGTTCTAGAGAGATTTTGTATGAATGATTGCAAATAGTTAGTTGTTCCAGTCATACAGGGAATGAAGCTATCTGTTGAGGACTATCCAAAATCTCCTACTGAGATGGAGGACATGACCAGTGTGCCCTATGCTAGTGCTATAGGCAGTCTCATGTATGCAATGGTCTGTACAAGACCAGACATTGCCCAAGTAGTGGGAGTACTTAGTTGATTTATGGCTAATCCAGGAAGAATACATTGGGATGTTGTGAAGAGGGTGTTTAGGTATTTGAAGGGAACTTCGGATTTTGCATTATGTTACTAGGGTAATTCAGTTGAATCACAAAGGACTCTCAATATTCGTGGTTATGTAGATTATGATTGGGTAGGGGATATTGACAGCAAAAGATCCACCAGTGGATACGTTTTCATGTTGAATGGTGGTGCAGTGAGTTGGATGAGCAAGCGGTAGGCTGTAGTCGCTTTGTCCACTACAGAGGCTGAATACATGGTAGCTACCCATGCTTGTAAAGAAGCTATATGGTTGAAACATTTGTGTTCTAACATTGGTTTTTATGCAGGGGAAATAACAATCTTATGTGACAATCAAAGTGCCATTTGTCTGGCAAAGAATCAAACTTTCCATGCCAGGACGAAACATATTGATGTGCAGTACCACTTTGTACGAGATATGGTTGAGGATGGAAAGGTCAGTTTGGAAAAAATTGATACTCTAGAGAATGTTGCAGATGCATTGACGAAGCCAATGAGCACAGACAAGTTCAAGTGGTGTGCCAGTTCAATGGGCCTTAGTGCCCATGTTTTTCAGTAAAGTAATTTTTTGCATGCTCTGGAGGTGCCTGCATGATCTTCGTCAAGTGGGAGATTGTTGGAAATATGTGCCTCAAACATTACAGGTTGAAACCTCCTTTAGAGAAATGTCGATGTGACATTTTGATTGTCTAGCTGACTAGCAGTTTGTTTTATCAAATTCTGAACAGGTCACTGTGACCTAGGTAATTGTCTTGTCAAAAGGTCCACTGTGGAGTCTATCACTGTAGCTTGGTGTATTCGCTATGACCTCATAGTGCTCGGGAGAGCTTTGGCCAAAAGGCCATTCATTCATTTATCAGTGTAACTATTGGCGACTGGAGTTTCGGAGTGGCTTCAACATTCAGAGAGATGTCTCAGCGAAGTGTTTATCTCTCACCGACATAGTATGTATTGAGGTCTTTGGAATAACCTATATTCACTCGGTGAGATGTCACCGTGAAAGAAAATATTATGTTGACAATGTTTGCTTCTTTTGTTTCATCAGGAAGACTTAAGTGTTATCTTCGGTATAACTCAAAGCTATCGGGGAAGGTCTTAACGATAGAAGAAAACTATGCCCACAGGGACTACTTGGGAGTTATCGATATAACTCTTAGACTTCATTATGAGATCTGAGCGATAAGCATTTGTCTTGTCGATAGTCGATGGCTATCGGGGTAACTCTTGGTGACAGTTAGTCTTTGGTGAAACATACATAAATCGGTAAGTTCTCTTGGCGATGGACAAATGTTTTGGTGATAGGTGAACACTTCAAAGTAGCATGTGAATATCACTATGAACTCTTGGTGATAGGAGTAAGTCTTTCCAACCTTCGTTGGGTGCTCAATAGATATGGGAACTTCAGTGTAACCTTAGTGTTTCTCCATGACCTTCTAGTGAAAGGGATAAGTCAGAATGACTACGTGATGACTTGGTATATCTGTTGGAGCTCGATATAATATCTTGGTGACTACAGAGGCTCTTGGCGACATCGGTAAGAGTTCAATGTGGCATTGGTGAGACACTGTTAGTGTCTCACCAAGATGCCAATGTAATTCAAGTTCTATTGACCGTGTATGACTTCTGATGTGGCATCATGTGGACAAATTAGAATAGCCAAATTGGAACCATTGGGAGTATGTTCGTTGTGACAGTTCTGTGAGGGAGCTCGAAAATCAGGGAATGCCAGGGATATAGTTGGAAATTATAGATGTTTTGATGTTGGATAGTAGTTTGATCAATAGTGAAGTGTGAAGAATTTGAACTGCATCAGTGAAGGATTAAAATTTGTAAAGTTTGTAACCTAAAAGTTTTCTGTTCAAAGAATGTACATGATGAATGCTGCTGTATAATGACACTAGAAAGATAAGTCTGGAATTGTATGTAACTTTGATTACTGTAATACAAAGTGATTTCTCTTGGTGTGGTGGGTTTTTCTCCCATAAGGGTTTCCCACGTATATCTGGTGTTCATGTGTGTTTGTCTAAATACTCTGTTTCTGTAATCTGTCTCATAGTGCATCTCAATTAGACTGTAATTAAAAATTTAAAAGTACTTATGCATTCTTTCCTGAGGTATTGACGTTAGGAAAATTGTTTTCTGCATCTAGTTTTCCCTATAGATTATACTTATCTTTTTTATGTCAAATTTACAATAGCATAATCCTTGATCAACCTTGTATAGAACATTCAAATTACAATACTCTTAGAATTGAATTCGCACTGATCACTCATTGAACTATTCATCCAACCATTCGTCCAATTGTTGATTGAACCAAACATCATCTGCAATTGTAGAGTATATTCATGTCATCCCTGTCTATTGAAATTCTTCACAAAATAGCCACAACAAACTAACTTCCAACAGTTCCCATTTGACTTCTCTGATTGTTTGAAGACGCACTAGTTAGGATAGTCTTCCAATTTGTCAACAATGTTCAACCTATGTTCGCATGTCGGTGAGACACTAACCATGTCTCCCTGATGCCACAAGACCCAATTGTAGTTATTGCCAAGAGTCCTCACCATTGGCAAGACCTTATACCAAGCTCAAAAACTATCGCTGGGACTTCCCCTTGTCACCAAGACATCATACCAATATCCATCACATGTAGTATTATTCACCAATACAAGCGCTATTCGGTGAGAGGTCATACCAATGTTCAAAAGGTCACATAACCACTAGCATTCCCGTTGGTGAGAGAACCAACTATCAGCAAGAGTTCTTATTGAGGCTTCCATGTTACCCCAAGACCACCTTTTGCCATGAGTCATATTGACAACAACCAAAGCATCGATGAGATAAACACCCATTGCCAAGAGCTCTTACCAAGTGTTCAAGTCTCTCCCTGATGACTTTGAGTGTAAAATTGTCGGTGAGACA
Organism: Sequoia sempervirens; assembly: GCA_007258455.2. NCBI lineage: Eukaryota > Viridiplantae > Streptophyta > Pinopsida > Cupressales > Cupressaceae > Sequoia > Sequoia sempervirens. Next base: position 207,553,884 of record VDFB02000002.1, on the reverse strand, counting down.
TCTCACATTGCTAAGACTTCATATCGAAAGAAAACCTTTTGGAAAAGAGTCTCCCTAATAACATGAATTGCCATGAGTTTTCTCGACATCCACTAGGAATCAAACTATCAGCTAGACCAACCCACTTGGCAGAGAGTTGCACCGAACACCACAAGTCAGAGTGATAGCTTTAGTCAGCATGATAGTAACAAGGTCTCGGCGACCTGAACATTCCACAAGGTTACACAACTGCTAGTCAGCCAGACATTAAGGGTGTCACACCAACTTGGCTCTTTTAGAGGTTTCAACCTGTGAGATTGAGGAATAGTATTCCAACAATCTCCCACTTCATGAAGATCACATAGGAACCTCTAGAGCACAAAAAAACTACTAAAATTCATAGGCAGTGAGGCCCATTGAATTGGCACACCACCTAAACTTTTCTGTGCTCACTGGCTTCGTCAATGCATCAATGCATCAAAACCAATGTTAGAACACAAACATTTTAACCAGATTGCTTCTTTACAGGTATGTATTGCTGCCATGTATTCTACCTTTGTAGTGGACAAAGCGACTACAACCTACCGCTTACTCATCCAACTAACTGCACCACCATTCAACATGAAAATATATCCACTAGTGGATCTTCTGCTATCAATGTCCCTTGCCCAATCTAAATCCACCTAGCCTCAAATATTGAGAGTCCTCTATGATTCAACCAAGTTGCCATGGTAACACAATGCATATTCAGAAGTTCCCATCAAATATCTGAATACTCTTTTCACAGCATCCCAATGTGTTCTTCTAGGATTAGCCATAAACCAACTAAGTACTCCCACTGCTTGGGCAATGTTTGGCCTTGTACAGACCATTGCATACATTAGACTACCAACATGACTAGCATAAGGTACATTGGTCATGTCCTCCATCTCAGTAGGATATTTTGGATAGTCGTCAATAAATAGCTTTGTTCCCTGTAAAACTGGAACAACTAGCTGCTTACAATCATTCATGCAAAATCTCTCTAGAACAGTCTTACCATACTTACTTTGACTGAGCCAAAGCTTTCTACTCTTCCTATCTCTAGTTATTTCCATTCCTAGAATATACCTTGCTGCACCAAGATTTTTCATTTCAAACTTTGCAGACAACTAAGACTTAAGATCAGAAATCATTAACTTACTATTGCCTATGAACAACATATCATCAACATAGAGAGCAATAATAAGAACTTGATCACTTTAAGCTTTGTAATACACACAATGATCATATTTTGATCTTACAAATCCCAATAACAAAACAAAAGTGTCAAACTTCTGGTACCACATTCTAGGATATTGCTTTAATATATATAGAGATTTTTTCAACTTGCAAACTAGTTTTTCTTTACCTTTCTCCACAAAGTGCTCAAGCTGGGACATATAAATTTCTTCTTCAAGATCACCATGAATAAATGTTGTCTTCACATCCATTTGTTTGATCTCTAAGTCATATGTTGCTACATGTGACAAAAGGAATCCAATAGATGTCAGCTTAGCTATAGGAGAAAAAATTTCCCCATAATCAATTCCCTCTACCTAGGAATAACCCTTCACAACCAACCTCACCTTATAATTTTCCACACTGCCATCCAGACCTATTTTCCTTTTAAATACCCATTTGTAGCACACAACTTTTCTACCTTTAGGCAAGGGCACCAAATTCCAAGTATCATTCTTTTCTAATGATTCAATTTCTTCATTCATGGCTTCCAACCAAGAGTTTGAATCAAACATTCTAAATGCCTCTTTCATAGTCCTAGGCTCATTAGTGCTAGAAATTAAAGCATAGGCACAAGTAGAATCTATCAAAGAAAATCCATACCTATCAGGTTGCTTTCTTTCACGAGTTGACCTCCTCACTTGTTGAGGCTAAGGTTGTTCTTCTTTATCAGAACTCTCAGAACTACTTGATCTCTCCTTAGTTTCAGGTACATTTTAAATTTTAAATTCGTCTTTATCTGGTGTCAGAGGAATTTCAACTACATCCTTTTTTTTTCTAATTGTCTCAGACTATAGATCCAAGGTAGAATGCTTCAGCTCACGAAAGATAACACTTATGCTTTATAGAACCTTCTCCATATCAGGATTCCAAAGCTTGTATCCTTTTATGCTAGCACTATAACCAATAAAAATACATTTGATAGCCTTATGCTCCAATTTTGATCTTTTCTCATTCGACACATGAGCATATGCCTCACAACCACAGACTCGAATGTGTCTCAGAGAGGGCTTCTTTCCAAACCATGCTTCCAAAGGTGTTTTCTCAACAAGAGCAAAATTAGGAGAATGGTTTATCAAGTAACATGCTGTAGCAACTTCCTTAGCCCAAAACTTCTCCTCCAAACTAGCACTGCTCAACATACTCCGTGCTCTTTCCATCACTATCCTGTTGAACCTTTCTATAACTCAATTTTGCTATGGAGTGCAAGGTGTATTTTTATGTCTTTTAATCCCATGATCTTTACAGTACCTCTCAAAATCATCAAAACAAAAGTCACCACCATTATCAATCCTTAAACATTTATTTTTCTTCCAGTTTGATTTTCTACAAGGTTTTTAAATTCTTTAAATCGATTGAACACTTTTGATTTACTTTTCAAAAAATAGACAAATGCCCTTCTTGAATAATCATCAATAAATGATACATAGTACCTTGACTTAGAAAAGGAAGGAACATTCACTGGACCAAAAACATCAGAATGTATATAATCAAGTAACGAGAAGATTTGTGAGGACTAGACTAAAATGAAACGTGGTGTTGTTTACCATATATACAATGTTCACAAAACTCAAATTTGAGGTTACAATCATCAAGCCTCTCAGCCAGGTTTTTATTCTTCAATGTTTTTAAACCCTTTTTAACAATGTGGCCTAGCTTATGATGCCAGAGCATAGTCTTTTCTGTTGGAAGTTTAACTTCCATAGAGTTTACACTATCAGGAATTTTTACCATTTTTCTCCATGAGTAGCTTTTTGTGACTTTACAAAGACACTATTGCATTGAACAACATGTGCATCCAGCTTATACAAGGTACCAATATGAGCACCCCTTGCTAGCACCATAGAGCCTCTAGTCATCTTGCAACCATTTCTAGAGAATGTGACTTGCACTCCAATATCATTCAACTTACTAACAGAAAGTAAATTTCAAGCCAGACCTAGTATATGCATTACATCATTGATTCCCTTCACTCTTCCATTAGGGAATTGAACTCAAACTCTCCCACAACCAACAATTTCCAAAGATGAATCACTTGCCAAATACACCTTTCCACCATCGTATTTTTCATACTTGGTGAACTAGTATCTATGAGATGTCATGTGGAAAGATGCTCCAGAATCAATTAGCCAAACATCATCTGATGCTTGTGTAGCCAAGGCTGAAATGAAGGCATCTACATCACTATGAGAAGAATCATTATTGGAAGAATTATTCTTCTTCTTCTTTTTCTCCTCTTTGAAATCCTTTCGGACATGACCAGGTTGCCCACAATTCCAGCACTTCACCTTGGACTTCTTGCTAGGAGACTTTGATCTCCCTTCTGATTTGGATTTGGACTTCTTGTCCTTCTTCTTTCCTTTTTCTTTCGATCTTCCTCTAACACCAAGAGCCTCCTTCGCCATCTCAGAAGATTTTATTCTCATCTCTTCTTATAACAAAGAAGCAACAACATCTTCCATCTTAAAAGTGGATGTCGTGCTCCCAATAGCCATCACCAGGTGATCCCAAGAATCTGGCAAAGAACATAATAATAACATACAACAATCCTCTTCATTAGTCTTCACACCCACAAATATTAACTGTGCAATCAACATGTTGAAAGCATTCAAATGATCAGCAACAGACTGTCCTTCCTGCATTCTCAAATAGTACAACTTCTTAATCAAGAACAATTTATTCACCAAGGGCTTGCCCCGATAAATAGCTACCAGTCTTTTCCACAAGGAAGATGTAGTCTTTTCTTCATGAACATTCAAAAAAATAGAGTTTGATAAATAGAGCCTTATTAGCCCCTTTGGTTTTCTATCTGCAAGGTCCCAATCCTCTTGCTTCATTCCTGTAGGCTTCATTCTAGACAAAACAATCCAAGATCACAATCAACTAATAGATCTTCTATTTTAAGTTTCCACAACTCAAAATTGCTACCATTGAATTTCTCAATTTCAATCTTTCCTGACATGCTTGCCATCTTAACCTGTAATTCAAATTACCAAATTTCTACAAGACTCCCATTGAAACATAATTGACATAAAAACCCCAATGTACCCATAAGGATAACACAACTGGCCAGGCTCTGATACCACTTGTAAGGAAAGCTAAGGTGCAGAAACAACTCTCCTAATGTCAAAACCTCAGGGAAGAATGTAGAGGTGCTTTTAAATTTTCAATTACAATCCAATTAATATACACTTGAAATAAATAGTAGAAACAGAGAACTGAACATACACAGTTGAACACTAGATTTACATGGGAAAACCATTACGGGAGAAAAAACCACCACACCAAGAAGAGATCCTTTGTATTACAGTAATGGAAATTACATACATAGATCATACTTATCTTTTTGATGTCAAATTTTCAACAACATAAAGTTGATCAACCTTGTACAAAATATTCAAATTACAATACTCTCAGAATTGAATTCACACTGATCACTCACCGAACTGTTCATCCAACCATTTATCCAACTGTTGATCAAACGAAACATCATCTGCAATTGTAGACTATATCCATGTCATCCCTATCTGTTGAACTTCCTCACATAATGACCACAATAGACTAACTTCCAATGGTTCCCATTCAATTTCTCTAGTTGGTCGAAGACACACCAAGTAGGATAGTCTTCCAATCAGTCAACAACGTTCAACTTGTGTTCACATGTCAATGAGACACTAACCGTGTCTCCCCAATGCAACAAGACCCAATTGTAGTTATTGCCAAGAGTGCTCTCCATTAGCAAGACGTTATACCGAGTTCACAAATTGTCATTTAGACTTTCCCTTGTCACCAAGACATCATACCGATATCCATCACATGTAGCATTATTCACCAAGACAATTGCTATTTGGTGAGAGGTCATACCGATGTTCAAAAGGTCACATAGCCACCATCATTCCCATTGGTGAGACTATCGCTAGTCACCAAGAGACCAGACCGATGTTCACACCCATCGGTGAGATAACCAATTGTTGGAAAGAGTTCTTACCGAGGCTTCCATGTTACCCTGAGACCACCTTTCACCATGAGTCATAGCAACAATAGCCAAAGCATTGGTGAGACAAACACCCATCACCAAGAGCTCTTACTAAGTGTTCAAGTCTCTCCCTAATGAATCCAGGTGTAACACTGTCGGCAAGACATCTCACATCACTAAGACTTCATACCGAAAGAAAAGTTTTCAATAAAGAGTCTCCCTAATAACATCAGTCACCATGAGTCTCCTCAACATCCGCTAGGAATCAAACCATCAGCCAAACCAACCCACTTGACAGAGAGTTACACCGAACACCACAAGTCACAGCGATAGCTTCAGTTGGCATGACAGTAACAAGGTCTTGGCGACTTGAACATTCAACAAGGTTGTACAACTGCTAGTCGGCCAGACAGTAAGAGTGTCACACTGACTTGGCTCTTTTAGAGGTTTCAGCCTATAAGATTGAGGCACACTATTCCAACAAAATGCAATTTGCACAATTTTTTCACTTGCAACTATGCATCATTACATACCCATCCAAGTGGATAGGGCTTAGGATGAAGAGTAGTAGTTAGATTTAATTTCTTAACAACCTCTCTAGAAATCAAGTTGACTTGAGAGCCCGAATCAAATAGTGTATCAATCTTTGTGTTTAGTTACCACATGAATGTGAAATAGTTCATTCCACTATTTATCAACTTTAGGAGTGGATACTCTACTTGCATTAGAAATACTTTCATCAGAAGAAGGATTTATGCCTTTCCCTTTACCTTGGATCCCAACAGCAGTGATCTTTGTCTCATCTCTAGAATCCGATACAAGATCCTGTTGAACGATAGCAATAGTAGTCTTGTGTTTACCTTTATTTCCTCCAAATATTTTTGGCCTTTCCTCTAGATGCAATTTCTAGCACCTCGATTAATCATTCCCCTCTTTCTTATAGTGTGAGCATGTGGTTTTTTCACCCTCTTTCTTCACCATAGCTTTCTTCTTTCCTTTACCTTTATCTTTATCTTTATCTTTACCCTTAGGCTTTCCCTTAGACTAAAATAGTTTTTTATCAAACTTATCAATGATTGATCCCTTACCTCTATACTCTAAGTGGGTAGCTTGGACACAAACTTCGTCAAGGTTATTGGGATTCAAAACCAAAATTGAATGTCTAAGGTAGGAATGAAGACCTCCTATGTACTTCAACAAAGTATCCTAGGTGTACAAAGGAACATCTAATGCAATAACCCTTTTACAAATTCATGAGTGTACTCCTAAATGAACTGACCTTTCCCTTGCCTAAACATCTGCCAGTTCATCATTAACTGCTGCATGTATCCTAAGGGATAGAATTGCTTTTTAAGAGCACTTACAAATTCTATTGAGGACAAGTTGAATTTACCATGTTGAGAAATTTCTACCTTAGTCATACTCTCCCACCAAGTTAGAGTTGTACCCCGTAACCAAAGATTAGCAAGTTGGATCCTATTAGCATCATCTATGAGGTTTTGGACTCTACAATAGACTTCAACTTGTTGAATCCAATCATCTATTTTTTTAGCATTTAAGTCACCGCAATACTTTGGTAAGTCAAATTTTATATCCAACTTAATTTTGGGCTTATGTGCACCTGTAAAAGGATTAAAAGGCATAGAATGAGTAGAATAAGGAGAATGAGAAGAGGGAGGTTTCTTCAGAGGCTCAGGATCATCTCCTAATTTCTTTCCTTTTCCTGCATGAGCTTCATGTCTCTGCATCCTTTCTTTCCTCTCCTAGAATAAGACTTCAACCGTGGCCTTCATGTCGAGAAAAGCCTTTTGAAATTACTTCTCACCAAGATTTTAACTTTTTCCATCATTTGAATCTACCATCTGTGTTCATGAATGATCTCTTTGTCTTCCAATATTTGGATTATACTCTTCAAGTTTTCCTTTGCCTTGTTGAAACTGGGAGCGTGTAAGCATTCAAATCTACAATACTAGTCAAAACACAGCTCTGATACCAATTTGATCTATTTTAGGATCTAAGACTATTGCTTTAAGAATGCAAATTAATTATAGCTCCAAACCTCCAAATTATGAAAATGAAATCAACAACACATAGTTAACTAAACAAAATCATAATTCAAAATGAGACAAGAAAGAGAGAATGCAAACAAATTGATAACGAAGTTCATCGTAAGAATGAATACATCTTCGAGCCCCTCTCCAATGAGTGGACCGATCTGATTGAAATCTTCAAAAAATCAGCATTACATCAGTTTGCAAGCTCTTCCCTTCAAGCATGACAAAATTCTTACATTCTCCTGACGTACAGGAACAACAAAATTATCTCTCCAAATTTCTCTAAAGTCTCCACACTTGAATAAACTTGAATAATCTAGATGAACCCCCTAAGCCTCTAACCCCCCCTTTTTATACAAAAAAATTTACTCAATTGGGCTAATAACCAAATGATTTACAAAATCCACCTTATCTCAAAATATTCATTAATATACATAGTTATATCTTGGGATTTCTTCTCAAGATTGTTCATCTCATCCAACATGGGGAGAAGACTAGCTAAAGGAAAGAGTGTCTCTATATTCCTTATCATGTGTATGAGATTAGGATCTTTTTCTACTGTGTTGTGATGCTTGTACATCACTCCAATCAAGGATTGATATTCTAAAAGAACTCATTGCTCTAGTCCATATAGAGAGATCCATCTGGTATCAACATCCTTGAGAAGCTTGTTTCTTGGTGTTATTACCTCAACAAAATTTTGAAATTTTGCAAAACGTTTGGGACTTCGATAGAAGAATATGTAGACTAGATTTTCAACTTTTGATATTGTAGGAAACTTTCTTACAATTTTCAATGCTAAATTCATTTTGTGGGCCATGCAGTAAATGCCAAGCATGTATGGTGCACAAGTAGTTTGTAACTTTGTGCAAAAACTAGTCCTTTGACCTTGAATCACTGCAGCTCTATCATCTCCTACACACACCAACTTTTTGGCAATTGTCAAGTCATCCATACCTCCAATTTCATTCAAACATTTATTGACTAGTTCAAATATATTTTGTGATGTTGAACTATCCTTCATTTTATGAACACAAAGAATATAAGCTTGGCAAACATGTTCTACAATATACAAATACATACAAACCCAAGAAGTATTGTCTACCAAAATAACTTCATCTAAAGATAATGCAATGGAATTTGACTCTTTTACTTTCTCCTTTAAATCTTCCTTTTTAATTGTAGCAAGACAATCTTCCCATTCCCATCCAGCATTTACTAACCAATGTGACAAGGGATAGTGAGGAACATTAAAAAAAGATAATAAACTAGAATATTCTGGAAAGTCTATCATAGGACGCCTTTTGGACAAAATATAAAAAACAACACTCATCTAAATAGTTTTTGACATATTTGTTGCTTCCATTTCTTTTCCAAATTGAGCCTCCAGTGTACCTTTACATGCAACAATGTTTGACATTTCTCTTCATGATTTTCACAATCCGTGACATACCTAACATGAAGACATTTTTCCTTTGATTTCCATCGTACGACTAATTGTTCCTTTATGTATATGATTTTTTTTTCATAAACTTTATCGATATGCTTTTCTATAGTGTCAATCTTTAGTTGCAATGTCTTGGTTCTTCCACATTTCCAACTACAAATCTTACATTTTGCCAATGTTTCCTTTTCAATATCATTTTCATTGTCAATCCCCACTGGTACCATAAAATTCCTTGTCATTTCCCATTCAAGCCCAATTTTTGATTTGCTTCTTCTTTTCTTGATACCAACATCATCATCCTCATCCAAGTCAATTATCTCATTCTGGCTAACTGGGCTCACAGTATCCCTTGGAACATCTTATGTGGTATTTCCATCTTGATTTGATATATTTTGATTTAAATCAATGATAATCTCAACTTGACCTTCTAGTGGTGGTGATTTATTGTGAATGCTACCAATATTTGGTGGAAGAGTTGATGATGTAGCTCCATCTTGACCTGATGGATCAAAAGCTTTGGAAATTCCAAAGTAAGACTGTATGGTACATATAAGTTTTTGGTGTTTTGATGGCCTCCTAGTCTCTTCACCACCCTAAGGAGCCTGTGGAGCAGCAAGAATCTCTTTACCACCCTAAAGAGTGACAAGAGTCTGAGGAGCAGAAGGAGTCTCTTCACCACCCTGAGGAGTGACAGGAGCCTTACCCTTGCTGCTCAAGTCACTCGACATATTCATCTCTCACTTCAAATAAAAACTAAAAAAAAATCTTATTGTTTAAGGATAGAGAATAATAATATAGATCTCATTCCCTACTCAATATCATCTTTAAGACTGAAGCAAGAATGGAAAAGAGATAAAGAAAAATTATTATTATAACTAATAACACTATGAAGAAATGATCACTCACCTTTATGTCTATGTTTTCAGCTTTCCCTGACTTTCAAATTGAGAAGTAGAACCTTAGAACCGAACAAAATGTGTAAGAATAAATGAAACTTTTGATTGTATTTATATCAATCCATGATTCCATATTTAGAGAATTCCACAGGATTTTTAAATGGTATAGTAAAAATTTGGCGAATCATTCTCGCTTATACATTGATACGTTGTAATTTTCAAGGAGAAATGTGTCCTCAAATGTAATTATTTTTTAATGTTATTGGAGAAATAGGTCCTCATAAGAAACTATTTATAAATTTTCATTGGCGAAATGGGTCTTCACAAGAAACTATTTGTAAATTTTAATTGGAGAAATGGATCCTGATACAATGTTGTTTTAATAGTATTGATGAATATGTAGGTGTTTAATTAAATTCTTTCAGGATTCCAAGTGAAAATATTAGTCAGTCCAATTGAAACACATAGTTTGAAAATGGTGATATTTTTTCTTAAATATACCTCATAAAAAAAATCATTGGCAAATGGACATGCATTGGACCTATAGTTCAAAAAATCCAAGTGATTTGGACACCCTGTTGGGTGTGAGAAATTTTCCAATTTTGACTTGGTAGATTCCTAGAATTCGCCAATTGATGAAGATTCACCACTAAAGTTTTCCCTAGTACATTTTTTAGCAAGTGAGAAAATTTCTCCCAATACTGAGTTAGTGTCATTCCCCCTTGAGTGAGAGTCTCAAATTTAGTTATCTTTTTTTCAAAATATGATTGTAGTAGCCACCTTTTCCTGAACAATTGCAAAAATTGTTCCCATGTCATTCCCATGCAAAAAATGTTTTTCTGCTTTTTCATTCTCCCAGCAAGTGGTAGCTTCACCGGTGAGTTGATATGATCCCCATTCAACATTGGTCTCATTAGACAAATTGCATAGGGAAAAATACTTCTTCATTTCAATCGCCCATGCTTCTGCCCCGTCTCCCAATGTGTTTCCATGAAATTTTGGCAGGATGACCTTCTTGAGGTACTTTCCCAATTCCTCGGCCACCTTACTTAGATTTCCTTTAGTCTCAAGTTGTTCCACATTTATATTTCCTTCATTTCCATTAGAATTCAACCCTTGTCAGCCTACTTTCCTCTCTTGTTCTAGGTTATCAATCTGGGCCCCTTGTTGACTCAATAAGGCTAAGATCTGATCCAACTTGTTATTTGTATCATTATGGAACCCACCTCTATTGGAAACTAGGAAAACTAAGAGGGGGTGAATCAGTGTTCAACAATATTTGAATTTCATATTAGATCTTAAACTATCAACAACAATATTAATAGCATCCACAACATATGAACATAAGGAAACATGCAAACAAATTAAAGAGACAATTGGAACACCATAGCACCAAGAATTTTTCATGGAAACCTTGTTAGGGGAAAAACCACGGTGGAGATTAATCCACAAAGTATACTTTGTTAAAAGTATGATCAAAAGGGAATGCACTTGCATTCATGCACACTTCCTAGAGCTCACTACTCAAATACAAAGGAGGACTCACTGTCCAAAAGGAGTTTGGATTAAAACCATACAAGATGTGAACTAAGAAAATAACATCTCCTAATTGCTGGATTTAGTTCCAATGAGGCACATAAAGTAGATTTTGGATCTTCTATCCCATTTGCACTTCTTCTTTGCAATGCTCTACTCTGCTCCTCTACATAAAATCCCTTCTACTGCACAAACAAAATTTGCTCAATAGATCTTTTGATATTAGCTCATACAACTACTCTGCACTTTTTCGCACACACACACATCTTTTCACCACTTCATGCTTATCATACAAAATAAATTACTAATCTCATTTTTATATTCGCTAACAAGGATTTCATTTCTGTAAGTTGGATTCAAACAAAATATAATATTCTTCCACATGTCAGCTCAAATCACCAATTAGAATTAATGCATACCCACACAAGTCAGCTAGACTATAGTAGGGACCCAAATCAAAATTCCCAACAAAATAAATAGTTAAAACAACTACTCCTTATACATCTACGACACAATATATACACCAGGTCAACCATAATGAGAAAATAAATAATAAGTCACTCTACCAAATCTACAAACTCGTAAACCGATCAATGTAACATTGCAAAACTTACCAATCAGGTAACATACAAGCTTGAAAAGCTTCCCTAGGGATCCACACAACAAAATAATGATCCGGTGAAATATTCATACCAACTTACCAACCGAATACTCCGTTCTTCATGCTTCTATTGGTAGAATATTGTCTTCTACTTTCCTTGCCAGTATGAGCTACTTCTGAACTGTGGGCTCCAGTTTCCAATTGTATCTCTATAAATTTTATGGATTAATAGATTAGTAATAGTAAAACCTAAATCCCAAAGCAATAATAGGGAACATAGGTTAAAAATATGGAAAAAAAGGGAAGAAGTTACCCAAATGTCTTCAAACTCCATGATTCACCTCCATTATACCTTCTAGCTTGTTACATATTGAAGTTTTCCCTCAAATTCTTCGAGCAACCTATGAAAATGTCAAGTCCTATGCAAGTGTTGAAGGATTTTCTATGAAAATAACCTTAAATTCTTAAGAGAAGCTCTAAGTATGTAGGAAAATGACTATAAAAATGAAGACCAGAAATTCATGTGAAAGCTTGAGGAGAGCCAAAATGAATTCAAAATTACCATTTTATAAGAAAAGGGAATTTTGAATGAACAGGCGAGATCGAAAGGCAAATAGACAGACTAGATTGAAAGTTGAGAGAAGGATAAGATGGCTAGAAAAAGGCTAGAGAATCAAATTAGTAATGGTCATTTGACTTTTGAATGGAAAAGGCACCTTTTGAATTAAAAATCATTTTAATTCAAAAGTAGAGAATCAAATGACAGTAGGCAATAAATGCCCATTTTCTGCCAAAATAATAAATTTTGACAATTTTAAATAAGTAAATCATTTTTTTATTTAAAATGAGGAAAGTGACATGTGGCCATAATTAAATAAATTAAAGAATTTATTTAATTAGAAGAGGAATATGTAAATTATTGACATATTTAAATAAATCAACAAAATTTATTTATTTAAATAATCTAGAATAATTAGTGGATAGAAATAATTAAATAAATTAGGAAATTTATTTATTTAAATAATTAGGAAGAATAAAGAGACACGAATTAATTAAATAATTAGAAATTATTTAATTAATAGATGAAAATAGACCGAATAGCATAATTAAATATTTTAATTATGCTAGGACGAATGTGGTAAAAAGAATAGAGCTTGCAGACCTAGGTCAATTTTTAGTGTCTACATTTTTCCCCTCTTTGTCACAATGCAGCCTGTCGCATTGTGACAAAAAAATAAGTCAAAGTCATGCCTGAATGAATGTATGGAGTATCGATGCCCTCTCAGGAAATTTTCCAAATTTTGGCTTGGCAATAGAAAAATTTGGAAAGTGCCTTGACAACTTAATTTAAAGACAAGAAAAATAATGGAAAAATGGTTTCAAATTTGGACATGTTTAAGGTACCCAAAAAGGCAATCAAAGGTGGTGAAAAGAGCCTCCAGTACTTAATAATAGTTATGAAAAATCCCACTTTTACCCTATAAATAGATTAAAATTGGGGGTAAAACTCATTTCAGTTTCAAATTTACTATAGTAATTTAAAAGACCTCGAAGCAATGATAGAATTAGAGTAGATGGTGATCTTGATCATAGAGCACCACGGGTATATTGTCAGGACCTATAGACAACCAGAGGGCGTGGAGCCAATGATATGTACCCTTAGCCCACTTTTCCAATTTATCATTTTTTGGGCCTTTTTTGGGTTTCTAAGGCTAGGAACACGTGTTGCGACACATTTGCATTCATGTAAACTGTAATCACTTTTGCATTCAACGCAAAAACAAAGGGGTTATTAGGTTAGAGTCAAAATTATCAATGCAATTGCTTGAAGTTGTGACGTAATCACCAATTTAAGCTACATTTGATGGTTGTAAAGCCACATTCAAATTATCGTGACACATTTGAGGAAGGGAACAACACATTTGAAGTAAATGAGGCATGTGTATGAAATCACAACACAAGTGGAATTTTAAGATTCAATCATGAAGTAGAATGATGCAATTGTCATATAGTGACACAAACATAGTATGGGATGGCGCAACTACCTAATTACCAGGCAATTGAAGCAAATGTGAAACGTTTGTTTTTGACTTTGACTAATGGTAGCTTAGTGTTGCTTCAAATTTTATATTCTTTTGGCTTAGACTAGGTGATAATGACAAGTTTCGAGGAGATGTTGATGTGTGCTTTGACATGTGTAGAGATAGTTAGTGCCTATTTACACTGGGGAGAGTAGGCCATTGACTTATGCATTCAGAGACAAATTGACAGATAGAGAGTGACAACGATTGATGCAACTGGGTCTCTACTATGTCACCTATATGCCCATTGTACTGGAAAATAGGGGACTTATGATAACGTTATGCAAGAGGTGGCACTTTGAGACCTCCTCTTTCCACTTGCCAACCGTGGAGGCTATAGTTACCCTTGAGCATGTTTATCAGATTCTATGCCTACCGATCTAGGGAGAGAGGATTGTTTACAACCCAAGGCATGGATATCAAACATTCATTAGTTACTATCATGATCAGGGTGTTGGATTGGGTATTGAGGGGTATGAGATCCGGTGGGAGTTCATGGCATAGCCCTATAGATGATTTGATGTTCTATTAGTGACATTGATTGTTGGTGTGGTTATTCTAGATCACCGAGGACATAGGTTTCCCATTGGATGGGGGGATGTAATTATTGGCATGAGGTGAGATAGGATGGTTTATGCTTGGAGACCTTGTTTATTAGGGATGTTATATCATCAGTTGCATGAGGTTGCATACGGGAGGGCACAGAGCATTTCTTGCAGGACAACCCTTCTTATGATCTGAGCATGGGAGCACGTTGCCATTTTCTATCCACCGATTGAGAGTCCATAGTTGGAAGATGGTATGCCATATGTATATTACTATTCCAGTGCATTACAATAGAGCCACTATGGTGAGACAGGTTAGTGGAGACAAACAATGACACCATGACTATATTTATTTGGAGAACATACAGGGATTGTGGGAAGTGGGAGGATGAGGTGGATCATCTCAATTTCTACCAGTAGTATCGATATCTAACTAGCCAAATAGTGTAGACATAGTTGATTGTAGAGATGTATTTTCTGCAGCGGGTTCTTAGAAAATTTGGAAAGCAACAAGGTATTCGATCAAGACAACAGAGTATATGAGGTCGTCTCAGGAGTCAGAATGGGGACCAGCCATATTTGTGGCCTTTTCTACTCAATAGATAGATGGATTGGTGGAACAACAGTGGGGATGGAGAGGAGGAATTGCAGGTTTGGGGACCACTACATATTTTGATTTATGGTGGCAAACACATAGCCCCATTCCCCTCATAGATCTAGATGGACCCGTACTAGTGGACTAAAGATCCATTATTGCACATGTCAAGAGCTAAATGAGGGGGCATAGTTGGTGACAGAGGGAGAGATGGGGATAGGGCTAGAGGTAGGGGTGGAGGGATAAATAGGGATGATGGTGATGACATGGGAGAAGGGGGAGCCTATGGGAGGCAGAGGACAGGAGGAGATAGAGGGAGACATGAGAGGCGGGTGAGGTAGTGAGTGGATAGAGCACCACTGGACCCTATTCTAAAGGAAACTGAGGAGGAGGGGGAGAGGGATGTGGAGCATGCAAAGGCAGAGATTGGAGGAGAGGAGAGGGTGATGGAGCATGCAGAGGTGGAGATTGGAGGAGAAGAGAGGGTGATGGAGGAGAGAGAGGTGGAGGAGAGGGAGGAGAGGGTTATGGAGGAGACAGAGGTGGAGGAGGGGGAGGAGATGGTGATGGAGGAGAGAGGAGGAGAGGGAGGAGAGAGTGATGGAGGAGAGAGAGGCAGAGATTGGGGGAGAGGAGGACATAGTGGATGATGATGATGATGAGGATGAGGCCATTGATGAGGTAGAGCACCTACTATGATTGAGCATGGTGGAGGGAGATGATGGGATGTTGACAGGGCCAGTATTACAAATAGATGCCACCATAGATTAGTAGGTTTCTGACCTTGAGAGGAGACTTGATGAGAGCATTGCATAGGTCAAGGATTTACAGGCTGAGCTTGAGCTAGTGAGGCAAGGGTCAAGGGTGGTGTGTAGAGTTTGCAGAGCTATACACAAGGGCTTTAGGAGATATGGCCCGTGAGTTTTCCAAGGTGAGCACTCGGTATGGCCAGTACATGACCCTCTATGAGTAGGAAATGCCTCCTGAGTGACAAGATCCTATACTATCATGCTCACAAATGAGGACAAGCAGTGGCCATAGATCAGGGAGTGGGAGCAGCAATAGGAGCCATACTAGTGCAGAAGGGTCTACCTCCTCAGGGAACACATCAGGGAATAGGTCTCACCACTCACACAAGAATTCCTCGAGTCATCATTCAAGCCACAACCATGGGTCTACTAGATTGGGGTAGAGGTCAGTGCAGAGGTAGCCACCAGTGATAGACACCTTAGTTGCTCAGGTTACAAACATAGCTTAGATAGCTCAGATAAAGGTTACAGTGACAGATGCCTCAACCACATAGGGACAAGTGATGGTGACCACGATGGCCTTGGTTCCCTTGATAGAGCACCAATGCCACATATATTCTCCTTGAGGAGATGAGGAGAGTACCTCCTGAGATATTGACATTTCATGTATTATTACATTATTAACTATTGAGCCTACGAGATCCATTTTTGGGATCTCTTTGACTCTATCCTGTGACATTAATTTTTGAGAATATATATATGTGATGTAGTTTTGATGTGGCCCATTTGTTTTGTGTTATGTGATGATGACGATGATTTAGATGAAATGCTTTGATTATGCAGCTATAACACCTATGTTATATTTATTTAGTGCATTTTTTGATTCTTGTGATAATGTTATATGTATGTCTATACCATGGATTTATTTATGATGAAATGTTATGTTCTATTTATGATTATATGCTATGATGATGCCATGGATGATACTGATGATGATAATATTTATGTTTTTATTTGTTTTCATTTCTTTCCCCTGATTATGGATGCATTGATGGATGACAATATTGTATATGGATTATATGAAATTTGATTTTTGTGATGATATGCCATGATATGCTATGAAAATATATGTATGCAATTGGATTTTTTTATGATTTGGATCTAATCTAATGCAAATTTTATATGATTATGTATGTGAATGTATTTTTGTATGTCACATGGTATTATCAAGAGAAAGAAGGACAAGGTGACCAGAGAGAATGAGATGAAGATGAAAAATCCTTCAATACATTTCCATAGGACTATCAATTGTTGCTCTAAATAATCATTGGGTAGATTATTGTGATGGCCAAAAAACACCATGATATGACGTAAATCAAGGTGTGCAAGGTCATACCATCACTTGACATAAACAGTCACAGAAAAGGATGATCATGACTCATACTACAAGCATATTTTCCCCAGTCATTTTTTCATGATCAACCATAAATAGTGAAGACAATCAAGACAAATCATGAAACTTCATTGCTCCTCTAAATCCTGTTGTTAGGACATCCTCGAGGAACTAGCAACATGATTGTCAAAATAAACAATAAAAATCATAAAATTAAATGCCAAGTGCTTTCCAAGTGTCTGGATGTCAAGATGTCAAGTTTTTCAAAAATGTTGAATGCCTTGGTGTCAAAGTGCTAGAGTTGATGATGTATAGATGCTAGATTAGTGTCAAGTTTTGGAAGGACACATCCTAAATGATGCCAAGATGTGAGATTAAGAAAGGACACATTCTGAATGACATTGATGCCAGAGTGATACCAAATTTGGGAATGACACATCCCGAACGAGGTCAATGTCAAGATGTCAAATTCATATCAAGTTCAGGAAGGACGCATCCTGAACAGTGTCAATGTTGAGATGCCAGATTGGTGTCAAGTTTGGGAAGGACATCCAAAATGATGTTGATGTCATGATGTCGAATTTAGGAATGACACATCTGGAATAATGTTGATGCCAAAATTCCAAGTTGATGTCAAGATTTGGGAAGGACACATCCCAGATGATGTTGATGCCAAGATGTTGGATTCAGGAAGGACAAATATTGAATAATGTTGATGTTGAGAGGAAAATATCTTGAATGTTGTGAGAATCCTCAAAACGTCAGATGACTGTGACAATGCCTAAGAAGGACACATCCTAGGAAATGAATAAGTGATGGGGCTACCCTTTAGAAGGACACATTTGAAGAGTAAGCCATATTTGACTAGTTTGACTAAGTTTGTCTGAGTTTGACCAATTTTGATATGCCAATATGATTGTCGTGCTTGATTGAAAGATTGTAGAAGTTCGCTTGGGTAAACCATTCATTCAAATTTGGACAAAGATCATGATAAATTTAACTATTATTTCATGTGTGTGAGAAAATCATGCAATGACACTTAATGGGCTGACCTAGTGCGGCCTTGGGGGCTCATCAGTAGATGGCCTTGCCTACATCATACACTCAGAGACCTTGTAGTTTGACATGACCAATGACTTTGTCTTGTTGACCAAAGATTAAGTCATGATTTATTTTGAAAAACCTAATAGGACTGACCTAATGTCTCGGGGACTCAAAGATGAGCCTTGCCTACATAGAAAATGTGTAGAGACAACGTAGTTAGATATTGACAAAGACTAATCAAGAATTTAATTGATGTAACTATGTTGACTGACATGACTCTATTTTCTTTTTTTGAATTTTTGTGTTTTCTTTAGGATGTTTTTTAATTTTTAGGTATTTTTTAGGATATTTTATGATTTTTAGGTATTTTCTTAGGACATTTTTTAATTTTTAGGCTATTTTTAAGGACATTTTATGATTTTTAGGTCTTTTTTCAAGACATTTTTTGATTTTTAGGTCTTTTTTCAAGACATCTTTCAATTTTTATGTCTTTTTTTCAGGACATTTTATGATTTTCAAGATCAGGTGTGATACCCACTATAGTCTCATGATACAAATTTTCCCCTAGTCAAGTTGAGAATGAGCCAAGCAAGATGGAATGTAAAAAAAAGGGCATGACTAGCATGGACAGTGAACAATATGCAAGCCTTGATTTCAACCATTGTCAGCCATGGACAAAAATGTCATGATGTCAGGGTGAAGTGTTATGAAGAATGTCAAAAAGAGTATGTTTATTAGTGACAAAGGTACATAGAGTGACAATAGATGGTACAATAATGACTAACTACACATGTCACCTATTTGCCAGGTTTTCACCATGGTACTTATCCAAAGCGCTTGTTTAACAAGTTTTCACTATTGAGCGAATTATTTCTTTTTATTTTTGTCATTTTATTCATCATTTTTTTTGTATTTTTAACAAGTTTTCAGATAGGCTTTATGATGCTACACATAGTATTTGTGCAAATGTAAACTGTTGATTGGCTCCGTCAACTATTCGCCTTCAGGAATAGCTAACTGATATCCTCCGGAACCAAATGATGCTATAATGATGTAAGGGCCCAGCCAATTGGGATCAAATTTTCCTAGCTTCTCCCTATCCAATTGATTCTTGGGATTCTGCATGAGAACTAGGTTGCCAATGTGAAACTTCTAAGTCATCACCCTTTTGTTATAACTTCTACAAAGATGATTTTCATATGTTTCTAAATGATTCAATGCATTGTATCTATGTTCATCTAGCATTTCTAACTCATGTAGTCGTGATTGTCTGTATTCTTCATTAGTGATGAGGCCTCTCATGGAGACTCGCAAAGATAGAATTTGACTTCTATAGGCAAGATGGCTTCGCCTCTGAAGAAAAGGGCGAAAGGAGTTGCACCAGTGGGGGTACATATGTTCATGTGGTATGCCCACAAAGCAGGGTTGAGTTGGTTGTGCCAATCATGGCCAACATCATTGTTAGTCTTTTTGAGGAATTTTATAATGGTTTTATTAGATGCCTCAGCTTGACGATTTCCCTGTGGGTAATAAGGAGTGGAAAAGTGGTGGCTAATATGGGAGCTGTTGATGATGTTTTCTACACAACAACTCAGACATAATATAATATCCTATCTCTCTTGAAAGGTAAATCTCTATCAGCAAGCCTCAAGAGATAACCCCAAGGTCTCTAATGTTAGGTCTTGAAAATGCATAAACAACTCATTGATAATGTGAAAATGCTGGTACTCACAATGGGACCTTACTACAAGCAAAATACTGAATCTCTAATTATCAGATCTAGCAATATAATGATACTTCAATCCTAAATTTATCCTGAATGATAAAGAAATAACAAAAGATATAAGGTTTCAAAGAGATTTCTAGATCTAACACTAAACCTAGAATTAATAATGCAAATGACAAACACTCAAAATGGACCAATCTCTCAAAATAGATTTCTACTTGACCTAGATGGATCTGCAATCTTATATAATTAGTGCAATCTTCTAAGGTGTTAACATTTTCAAATCATAAAAATTCATTCAAACAACCCTATTGCAATTCAAATGAATAAACCCTCACAATTGAACTAAGAAAAATGAATATAAATTCCATGCTAACTTTGCAAAGCAACTAACAATTAGTTGGTTGTGAAAAGTATGGACCAGGGATTGCTGCAACACCTAAAATATCAAACCATAAACATTATTGAATCACATATAATTATAAATATTAAACTATCAAATTTCCTCAAAGAAACTCTAAAGGTAGAACAACAAGAACCATGCAAGAGAAGAAGAACACAATTATGGCACCAAATCACAATTTCATTACTTGCATCAAATTATCCACTGTAACAACAATTCCAGTTTTTTGTTACAATATTTGCTTGAGAACAACTACTTGCTAACTCTTGCTCTACTTAATTTGATTCTACACTAGCTATCTTTCTATTTGTCTATGTCTAGGTCTTAACCCTTACAAATGAGGCAAAATGCCATATTTATAGAACCCCCAAAACATGTCGGCCTAGATAGGGTTTTACAATAATAATTAGGCACAACAAGTCGGATAAGAGAAATTCAAAATGAGATAAAATATGCATTAAATGCATGAACTTCATCCAGGTCGGCCTAGGATCTCCAATGTAGCTTAGACCAATGCATGCCAAAATAATAGGGAAGCACAAATCTTGATGTATCCCATCATTAACTACCTTCCCCTTTGTCTTTATTTTGATCCAACATTTCATACACCTTCAAAAGTACCCTATCCAAGTTGGCCATAGGTGGTAAAGGAAAAACCTTAAGTTGCCTCTCAATTGATGAAATTTCCTCCCTTGATTGTTTCACCAACTTATCCCACTCAACCTTATATGTTAGGTATTTATCAATGACAGCAATGTATGTGGCCGCATCATCCAACCGGTGTTTAGTAACATAATCATCACTAACTAGAGCATAAACATCATGCCACCACTTTCTCAACTATTCTACACCTAAATATTTAGGTGCAATCTTCCTTCTCCCTGTCATAATCTCAAAGAAAGCAATGCAACCATTATAGACACTAGTTAGGGTATCATGAATTTTCCTCCTCTGCTTGTATATCTTTTTTAGAACATTCTTCCTGATTTGCAAAGCTTCAAACTACTCCCAAGGTTCAATAGCTCTAGAGGAAGGGAGAATTTCACCACTTATAATCTTGTCTTTGGTGTACTCCATGATAGTTTTCATTTTCTACAGCAAGAGATCTATATCTTCCTTATCTTGGGCCAACACCTCCTTCAACCAATCAATTTCCCTCACAGCATCCTTCCCAAATGATAGAATACCCTTGATAGCATCATTTCTTTTAGTTGGCACCCCCTGTAGCCAATTTTTAGTAGCAAGAGTGGAAGCCTTCATCCTCTCAAGTTCAGTGATAGTTTCCTGTGGTAAGGGATTTACAACAGAAGGTGAGGGGTTAATAGATTGGAAGGGTTTCATCAGATCCTCCAAGAATTTCTTGAGCTTCTCATTTTCCTTCTTCAGCTCCTACTTAGTTTGAATTTCTTTCCTCAATCTGCGCAAGATCAATATGCTAGAACCCTAATAATCTTCAATGTTTTTCTCAATGGAAGTGGGCCCTAGATTGAAAGTCTGCACATTATAGTCTTTTGCAGATACCTCATCCGTATTCTTATCCAGAGAAGGGATTGCAATGTGGACAACTCTATTACTCGCCTCATCTCTTTCAATCTTTGAGATGACCTTGGCATTCTTCTTACCCTTGTCCTTTCCAATCTTGGCCAACAACTCATCCTAGTTAGGTGGATTGTCCTCCACAACAACTTGTTTTCTCTTTATCTCCTTGTCCAACCACTTTGGAACAGTGGATTCCAACTGCACCTCACTTTTTTTCTCCTCCTCTTGTTGATCTTTAGGTTCTTCCTTATTCAAACCTTGCCTCTTAGGATTTTTTTTGGACTTACTCTCATTTTCTTCAACATGTTCCTCTTTCTGCTCAGGTGATGGAATCTTTTCAGCTTCTTCTCTTGGAGGGGATTTGACCTCTTCAGTTCCAATAGGTGACTCTGCATATGCAACAAAGGGAGACTGCGTTACCTTTTCTACTTCAGCCTCAACACTATAAAGGTCACCCTCATGAAATTCCCCCCCCCTCAGTGTTTGGATGATCTTCGGCTTTCTCAAATTCACTCAATTTTCTTTGAGCTTCATGGGAAGAAGGAACATCATCATTTTGTTGCTCATGAGAAGTAATTGGAGGAGGATCCACCCTGGGCACACTATCCTTGGGAGGAGTCCTTGACCTCCTTATGTACACCCGCACCTTCTCTTCTAAACTGTTTAAATTTACCACCGGTGGGGTAACTTCTTCTACTCCTACTTTAGAGCTTTCTTTCTATGAAAATATTATGAATATTCTTCTTTTGGGCATAGGAACATCAACCTCAGGACCCTCCTTTTCAATTTATTTTTGTTCAGACTTCTTAGTCCTTAACCTTTTCTTAGCAATTGGCTTTCTCTTCTTTTCTGCTTCTTGGAGTTCCTCCTGTTGAACACCTTTTATCTTGATTTTAAAAGGGGAATCCATCTTACCTTTTCCCTTAGGATCTTGCTCATTTGACTCTTCATAAGTGGAGTGAGGGTCCAAATCTCCCATCAACTGATAAGTGCACTACACACCTTCATTTTCCAACTCCCACAATTTATGCTTTAGCCACATTCTAGTGAAATTGGTGACTGGATCCATTAACTTCTTTAGCTCTATCATTTCTTCCTCTAACCAATCGTCTTGTCCTTTACTGCTTCATAAGAATGACCTTGAATTAGATATCCATCATCTTTGAGCTGATTAGGAACTACCTTCACATTATATAACCGGACTGATTCAACTAGAAGCCAAGAAAAATTCTTCTTTCTTACCTCGTATTCATCACTGCAATTGGCCCAGTAGTCCTCCAAATCAACCTTATGGTTATACTCTCTACTGACCTTCTTTTGGGCTTCACCTGTGATATCAAATTTGGACCTCTTGGAATGGAAAGATAAGCCAAGAGTACTCATCTCCTCCTTTGAAGCTTGGACAGAAATAATGGAAGGGAACACCTCTCCAATGCCTATCCTCAAAGGGAAATCTCCACCAAAACTAGTCTTATGCTTGTACCTTTTAACAATAGCATCAAAATCACATATTTTTTGAGTGACTTCCAGAAGTATGATATGATTAGTGGGATACCTTGGAAGCCTGTATGGAGCCCTTTGACACCCATCAACATGGATGTATGAGAAGGTTGGGAACTGAATGAACCAAGTGCCATATTTCCTGATTAGCTCCTTAGCTTGGTTTGAAATCCTCACATGCTATGCTCCCTAAAGTAACCTGGTGGTATGCATGGTGAATGCATCATTCACCCTCTTGTAGCTCGAGCTTCCCAAATGCAACTGAGGTACACCTCATAAATAATATCCTATCCAAAGGTGCCCCTGGTACTCAATCCCTTGTATGGATGAAATCTTGCAAGTGCATAGACTAAGTATGAGGTCGTTGTGAAGGTCTTGGTCTGCAACACATTAGAAAACTACTCATGAATCACTCTGCTAATGATACCTGCCCAATGGTAGTCAATCTTCTCCTATTCCATTTTCACAATCACATGGCACATCCAATTCTCAAACATGCCAACATTTTTTAATCCGACCACCCTACTGAAAATGAGTTATGGCATCATAATACTCCTTCTTGAACTTTGGCCTGAATAACTACTTGGGTAGTTTGGAATAATGGGACTAAGGCTTCTCCAACCAGGAATTGATGAGTTGCTAAGATTTAACAGTTTTTTCTTCATAGTACTCCTGTGCTACCTTCATGTTGAATGCCACCACATGAGATCTATCTAGCATATCAAAAGTTTAAGCTATGGAGATAGGATTCAAGTTCACCACAATCCTCTCTTGAGGACCAATTATTCTCTCTGTGTCACTGTCGTAGTGCCTGGCACACTCAAGGACCAACTCATAACACTGCATTATGGAAGGGAAACTAGCTACATGTGCCAATCCTAATTCTAACATCCTCTTAGCCACCAGAGGAAGATCTTGTGCTGCCATTCTACCTTTAAACTCCTCATAGTCCCATAACCCAACATTGGTATCTGTTATCTCTGACCAGACAGAAGTGATCTTACTCTTCAGAATCTCTCTCTTCATGTCCATCTTTATTCTTTTTGCTTTGGATATGGAAGATCCCTCCATTTAACCCTTAGCCTTCTAGTGGTTACCTTGCTAGATTCAGCCCGCACTTGACAAAGGAAACATAATAAAGATTACACCAACAAAGGTTAACCAATCAAAATCATCATTAAATCATATTAAACCTCATATAGAATGATCATGTTAAACTTTGGGTTTCAATACTGTTGAAATAATGATTCAAGCAGCTCCCTTCGGGTCCCATTTTTGCACATGTTCGTGCGCTGGCCTGTGTGTCTCCGCGTTTCTTCGGCTTCCCGACAAGTTTTGATCTTTCCCTTTGCGCATTCCTCGCTTCGCAACTTCGGCGGGCGTCCCCCCTTTCGGCTCTTGAAATGCTGCGCTGGGCGCCCACGTGTCTCGCCTGCGGGGTTTTTCATTTTTCTTTGCTTTGTGTTTCATTCGGGTTGCTAAGCCTTTCATAAAGGTCTGATACTCCTAAGGTTCATCGAGGGGCCCACATCTTTGTACGTGGTGATGTATCACAAACTTTCCTAGCAAGGATAGAATTTGCTGCGTCGGGCTGCAAAGGACTTCTATTGGCCTTCTTTATTTCCTGGTGGGACCTACCTTCGCCAATGTGTCATCGGTGCGCAGCTTTTAAACAGCAGCCGGGATGAGAGCACCCCGGGTTGTGAAACGCGGCCACGCGTCTTTCACCACTCGGTTCATACGGCCTTTCCCCACTTTCAAAGTGACCTCAGTCTCTTGAACACGTGTCATTCCTCCGCAAGCTCTCGGTCGATGGGGGAGGAGTTTTCATTTGGGCCGCGATTTGCTGCCATGTGCCTTACATTGATTATCAAAGCAAGCTATGAGATGGCCAAGCGGAATGGTGTTATTGGGTGCTGCTCGTCATGGTTCTCTAAAGCGGTGGGCAGCACTTGTCACTTCGAAGCCTGGTTGGGACCACTGCCATCATTACATGGGGCACGCTTGTAACTGATCGGCTGGATGCGGTGCTCTGACTGGCTGCTCTCATAACGGCATTGGGAATATTCTTATTCGGGCATCATTACGAGAGATTGTGGAATCTTTCTGTTACAACTCTCTAGGCGGTGGAATTTTTCTCTCCGGCTATATATACTCTCTCTGTTGAGGAGAGAATGGTCCAAGATTTTTAGAAAGAATACTGGTTTTAGCAAGAGACACCAGACCTCTTTTGCATGTTTATTCGCAAGAAGATTTCAGACTGTGCCTATTGTTCGGCCTTTCTATTTTTCATGTCTTGATTAAACTGTGAACTGTGTTTCTTATTGTCTTAGGCATTTCATTTGAGGAGACTTCTATACATTGAATGCAAACTTGCTGGTCTAAATCATGTCTTAATGACTCTTCTTAGTAGTAAGAATGTATGCGATACTGTTTTATGTCAATTAAATGAATTGTTTATGCTATTGCTTTAAGTTTCCGATGTTTTGGAACATAACAATAACATTCAGGCCCTTGAGTCTATGATTTATCGTGCCTATCAAAAAGCTTTGGTGCATCGCCTTAGATTAATATTTGTTTCATTATATCCGTTTCCTTTTCCCTTTCCAAAACCCATTATATAGAAGAAGCCGGTGTTAGAGTAATAAGTTGTTTTACTTAATTAATTTAATTATATTGGTTAATTAATTAAGTCACTTATCACTCTAGTTACTTAAGCTAAACTTAGGCACATTAATAATTAATTAATTATTAATTATTAAGTGTGCACACTAGGGTTTCCCTTTTTAGGGTTTGTTGATCTCCTTTCATAAGGATTGATCTCATTTTGTAATAATTGAATGGGAGAATATCTGTAGCTTTCTATCTTCTTGAAAGTTTCTCTCTTCTGTAACTTTTTCTTGTTGAAGTTAATTGCATACATTTGTTTGCAGATCTCTTGCGTAGAAGGTGTTTTGTTTGTTGTTTGATCTTGTGGCTCGTGGTTTGTGCTTGTTTCACAATTCCAACAGCCGACTTCTTTAAAATCTGAAGGTCACTCAGTTTGGCGCAAAGGGGTCCCCCTTGAACTGAGTTTCCCATAAAGGCACTGTTATCTAGTCAATTTTTGGCGTCAACAAATACCATCCACGGAATCCAAGCTAGGGAGGAATTTCAGAAGATTCTGGGCTAGATAGATTCCAACGGAATAAACAAGAAAACACCAATTAACAACTTAATTGAATCATTATTAATCAATAAATGACATGTAAGATCTAAAGATAGCATGAACTAATCATAAAATGTGTAGTCATCCATTAACACATCATGCTATTTCACATTCCTTCATATTTCATCAAATTCTAGGAAAATCCGTAGGGACGGATTTCTACAAAGGAGAAGACACTTGGAAAATTTTTGGAAAAATAGGGAACCAAGGATTTCAGGAAAATCCAAGGCCGAAGGAAATCTACAGATAAGGTAAAACTTCAAAAGTATGCAGATTTCGGGAAATCGAAGGAGGTTGGGAAAATTTTCCATAGACAAAAAAATCCCGGACTAAGGACGAAACTTGAACTGTGATACTAAATCACAATTTCACTTAGATTGATGGATCGCTTATAAATTTTCAAGAACCTAGGCCTGAGACAAGTTTGGTATGGGTCCTTCATAGATTTTCTCATAATTCTAGGCCAATTCGAAAGCATACTAGGGTTAAATGGTGAGGCCCTAGGTATCAAACTCCACCAATCCGACATTACCGCACATGCAAGCTCAAGATTCGGGTATTTCAACTGCTATTTCTTTACTAGGGTTTACTCATGACTCCTCAAACAAGACTCCTCACAATGCAAAGAAAAAAACAAGCTTAGAAATCACTTGGAAGACCATAAATTAAACCATATCATGTAACCTAGCATACCACTCTCAAACATGGAGAAATTTGAACCCTGAATAAACCCAAGACACCAAAGCAATGTAAACATTCATCAATCAAAAGCAAGGAAATCAAATACATACCATTTGATGTAGCAGAAATTGAATGAGGTAGCAAATACCAGTTTAATGGTGCCCAGTGAAGACAACAATAGCAATGTACAAGAAATAACCACTCAAATTGAACAATTCACCAACTCAGTGCCCCAAATCAAATTGAATGCCTCTAAGAATGCACTCCTTAGCTCAATCGATGGCAAACAATAAGCATAATGGTGCATAATTCATTGAAGATTGGTTAAATACATCGTTCAAAGCTCGTACAAAAACATTAAATGCAGTTGACAAGATAGCCAGAAAAATTTGGGAACCCGATGACAGGACATACTTCAGAAAAGTCCCGCCCATGCAGAATTCCATGAAGAATAAAAATCTTAGAACCAAAATTCTTAGCCAAAGTCTGGGTAGGATCGAAGAAAATCCAGCTAGGGTAGAAAGTCCCGAACTAGGATAAAAACCCAAAATTCACCCATAACCTAAGATTTTCAATGAATAACTTAGGGGAATCACCTAGGAAATCAAAATACGCATTTAAGAACATGCCAAAGCAAGATAAAACCTAAAAAATGAAAGGGCCAAGACACCAAAACCGAAGTGAAAGAGGGTCCCTACCTTCAACGGGGCGTGTGTGCAAAAAATGCATAATAGAAACATTGAAATAATTCACGGAACTCATGATTTTTGAAGGGATGACCATTATCCATGATGATAGATTGTGGAATGCTATATTGACAAATGATATAATTGAGGATGAATTTGGAGATTTGTTTTTTGGTAATGTAAGTGAGTGGGATGGCTTCGATCCACTTAGTAAAATATTTAGTGGTGGTGATAATGAATTTGTGTCCATTGGAGGATTTAGGGTGAATCTTTCCCATGAGATCAAGTCCCCAATGTGAAAAAGGACAAGAAGTGATTGGCTTCAAATTTTATGCTGGAGCGTGAATCAAATCACTGTGAATCTAGCATTGGTGACATGTTCTTACAAATTCTAGTGCATCCTTCTCTAGTGTCGGCTAGTAGTACCAAAGTATTGTAATCTTTTTAGCTAAGGTTAGACCACTCAAATGGAACCCACATATACCCTCATGTAATTCTTGTAAGGTCATTTTTGCTTCATTATTGTTGAGACAATGAAGAAGGGTGTCATTGATGATGGTATAATGTGCAACTTTGTGGATAAAGGACTTTCTTTGGTTATTGGAAAGGTTTTGGGGAAGTATTTGCGAATGAAGATAGTCAAAAATGTCTTTATAATAGGGGGAGGTGGAACCAAAAAGCTCACAGACCATTTCTAATTTGGGGACATCATAAGCAGGAACCAATAACTACTTAACCAAAAACTCAAATTGTGGGATATTGTTGGGAATATCAAGAAAAGGTCTAATTGTTGCCATAGCATCAACAACCTTGTTTTGTGTTCTTGGAATTAATTTAAAGGACAGTCTATAAAAATATGTCAAAAAACTATCAACCATCTATCTATAAGGAATTAACTTCTCATCTTTTGTTTCATACTCATCATTGACTTGGTTTATAACTAATTGAGAATTGCCGAGGACCTATAGATTCCTAATTTTCCACTTGATATCCATTTAAAGTCCTATAATTAGTGCTTCATACTCTACCATGTTATTAGTGCACTGAAATGCAATGCGGAATGACCTTGGGGTGGAATCTCCTTATGGAGTAATGAATAATAATCTAGCTCCTGAGCCATGATTAGTATGAGATCCATCAAAGTATAATTTCCAAGGCTATTGGGACTTCACGTGAAATATAGAATCATCTGGAAAATCTATTGTAAGAGGATGATTATCTGGTATTGGTGTATCTATGAGCTATTTTTCTATTACTTGACCTTTAATGGCTTTCCACTTGATATATTGAATATCATATTCATGAAGGATCTTCACCCATTTTGCTAAACGTCCTATCAATGCTACTCAACTCAAGAGGTACTTCAAGGGATCGATCTTGGCTACCAAGTATGTCTTATGATTCAACATGTAATGCCTTAATTTTTGGGCTATGAATACAACTACCAAACAAGAACATTCAATGGGTGTGTAATTTATCTCATACCCCGCTAGTGTTCTACTGATATAATACATGGCTCTTTCTTTTTCTTCATAGTCATTCTATGTTAGTATTGCCCCTAGTGGCGAAGTTGTTATAGAGATGTACAAAATTAATCATTTTCCTTGGATATGAGGCATGAGAATTGGAGGTGACAATAAGTATTGTTTGATCTGGTTAAATGGCTCTTGGCATTTATCTGTCCACACAAAGGGGATCCCTTTGCATAGGAGATATTGGAATTGTTGGCACCTATCTGCGATTTGAACAATGACCTGTTTGATAGATTGAATCCTGCCTTGTAGCATTCTTAGGTCATTGATTCCCTTAGCAGGAGGCATATCCAATATAGATATGACTTTAGCAGGTGAAATTCAATGCCTCTATGGGAGACTATGTACCCCAAAAACTTGCATTATGTTACACCAAAAACACACTTTTTTGGGTTCAACCAGAACTTATACTCTTCTAGCCTCCTAAAAACTTTGTCTAATACTGAAAGATGTTCTTTTCTTGTCAATGACTTTGACAAAAGGTCATCCACATAGTCCTCCATTAACATTTGCATCATGTCATGGAATATTGTTGTCATTTCCCTTTGATATGTAGTGCCTATATTTTTAAGACCAAACGACATTACAGTCCAACAATATGTACCCCAAGGGAATGTGAAAGAATTTTTGTGTTGGTCTTCAGGGGTAATATGGATCTGATTATAACCAAAAAAACCATCCATAAGGGTCAACATCTCATATACAGCTATAAGGTCCACAATGATGTCAATGTTTGGTAGAGGGAAATCATCTTTAGGGCATGCTTTATTGAGATCTTGGAAGTATATGCATATGTGAATCTATCCAGTACACTTGGTGATAGGGACGGGGTTGGATATCCATTATGTATAGTCAATTGACTTGATAAAACCTACATCCAACAATTTTTTGAGTTCAACTTTAACCAACAATGCAACTTGCAAGTGCATTTTTCTTAGCTTTTCTTTTACTAGCTTGACATCTAGAAATAATGGCAAGTGATGTAATACTAACTTAGGATCTAATCCTGACATGTTGTCATAAGACCATGTGAATTTTATCTTGTGTTTTGAGAAGAACTTTTGAAATTCTGGTTGTTTAGCTTCTGTCAATGATGTCGCAAAGAGAACCATTTTGGGGTCCTCCACAGTAGTTGTATTAACTACTATGGTGTCCTTGACAAGCATTGCCAATTTTTCTTTGTCTATGGGAAGAAATTCCAATCCTCCACCCTTGGGAACCTCAGGGAGGTTTTCACCCTCAGATACGTCCTTTATTTTTACTATTTCTCTGTTAGAAGGTGCCTTTTGATTTTCACCTAGAGACGTGTCATTTTTTGTTTTATTTTTCTTTTTTAATTTTGTGACTAGAGGATGGTGCAGTCTCCCCAAAATAAGCAAAACAATCCAAGTCAATGGTAAAAGCTACTTTGCGATCCCCATTTTGAATTCCCTCACATACCCCTGGAAATTTTGCTAGAGCCTCATCATTTTGAAAGGTGTCCATTACTGATGGGCCTTGCTAGTTCCAATCAATTAGGTCAGGGTAAACTAAGGATATTCCATCATCCGCATTTACAAATTGAGGAGATGACATAGAGAGCATATAAATGGATGTCGAGATGTTGAAAATGAAGTTGTCATCATCTAGCTCTATGCTAGATTCCATCCAGTATTCTCCTTTGCTTGTTTCATACTCACCAACAAAGTAAGGGACAAAGGGAGTAGCATCAAGGGTAGGGCCAGTAGTGGCAAGTGATGGTTCAAATGATTCTGCATGATTCTCATCAATTTGGGATGACTGGGTAGGTATGTCAAGGCTAGGATGAATGTGAGTTGAATATGATATGGACTTGGGATCATTTGGTGTTGTATCAATCTTAAACATTTTCTAGAATCGTTCTTTAAATGTAGGCTCACTAGGTTCAAGGAATAATTCGTTAGGGCAATAGTCACTTAAGGATCGTCAAGAGCCAAATTCCCATTCATGAGAGTCAATTTTAGAGGAGGTTTCCTCAATTGTCTCAACATAGTCTGAAGCATACACTAACTCGCATGGAAGCACACTAGTACTTGGATCATCAGATTCTCATGGAACTAACCCTAACCCAAGATGTTTCGGTCTTTCTAAAACTGATAATGGCTCACGCCTTCCATTATTATCCTTGCCAAGACCACTTTTTCCATCATAGCCTTTTTATTTTATCATGTTGTATCCTTTTCCATCTATTGCTACTAGCAAGGGAGTCAAATCATGCGGTTCTTTATAAATCCAAGAT
Source organism: Sequoia sempervirens (assembly GCA_007258455.2). Lineage (NCBI taxonomy): Eukaryota > Viridiplantae > Streptophyta > Pinopsida > Cupressales > Cupressaceae > Sequoia > Sequoia sempervirens. Next base: position 207,522,196 of record VDFB02000002.1, on the reverse strand, counting down.
AGTATATCATCTACGTCCCCTTGAATCATTTCACCCCACTTAATGAATACTGTATTTAGAGGAACCCTAAAAATTTATTTTTCCTATATTCTAAAGTAGGGTTTTCCATAGACCTAGGGAGACTTGGGCATCTTGGTTATGTAATAGGTCATATTCAACTTGTACTCTCCACATCCTTAGTCCTGAATTTGGAAGCTTAGGTTGATTCTTGGGGTGATAAATGAAGTAGTAGGTGCTATGGAGGTGGTCATGGTGGTCAAAGGAGTAGAAGTGGATGCGGTGGATGAAGAAGTAGAAAGCTTCATGAGTGTTGATGGGTCAATGAATTTGGAAGACAAAGATATCAAAGCTTCCCTATTGATAGGCACTTGACACTCTGAGACACCACGTAAGTTGGTACAATATTGGAATGGATTAAGGTCTCCATATACAATAATCTTAATGGCTTCAAAAGGAAACTTCAAACATTGGTGATATGTGGAGGGGATGAATTTTAGTGTCTAGATCCAAGGTCGACCAAGTAAAATGTTATATGGGAGGTCCAAATCTAGAACTTGACAAGTGGTGTCGACAATGACTGGCCCAATTCAAATGGGGAGTGTAATTATGCCCCAAGAGGAATGTTCTTCATCATCATATGCCTTGATAACAATGATTCTTGTGGTGTCTATGCAAGCATTAGAAAATCCTAGTGCCTTGACCAATTTTAAGGAACATATATTCAGTCTCACTCTACCATCTACTAAGACTTGTCTGACCTTATGTTTATGAACAAGAACTTCGATATGAAGGGCATCATTATGGTTGGATTTGGATGACGAATAGTCTTGGTTTGAAAAGGTGATATGGTGGGGATTCATGAGATATCTTACCATGGTTTCGAATTGGATGACATCAATATATCTTGGGGAATGGAGGATTCTTGCAATGTTTTATCTAGGATGGCCTTATGGGTAGGCGAGATGTGTAACAACTCAAGGATAGCGATTTGTGCAAGTGTTTTTCCAAGCTAGTCAATAAGATTAAAGTTTCTTTTAGGTTGGGATTGCTTGTTTTGTGGATGCGATTGTGGCTATGAAGTGGATGGGCCAACTATTGTTACCTTTGGTTGTCTAGGGAGAGGAGGGCTAGCTATGGTGACCTTTCTGGTGCAGGTGGTGATATTGCATTCAAGGGGCTTTCTGACGGTGACTGCGTAGACATGTTCATAAATTGTTCTAATGTGATGTACGATAGGTACCCCGAAATAGTCATATCCAATATGGGCATGGTTGGCTTGACTATTATTATTTGTATTTGATGTAGAAGGGTTTCTAGAACCATGATCCTGCAGTGGGTTCTTGTGTATTGTACGATTTGTATTAGAACCAAACTGTGGTCCATTGATTTCAATGATACGCTTTTTAATAAGGTCTTGTACCATATTTTTCAATTGTTTGTAGGAAGAGGTTTTGTGTCCTTTTATTTGGTGATAGTCACAAAATGCATTATCATCCCACCACGATGGTTTAAACTACATAGGGTCGTATGGTTTGGGGTCCTCAATTGTGATGAAACCATTCTGAAGGTATTTTCTGAGAACTTCTTCAATAGGCTCACCCAAAAGGAGTGTATGTACGTCCTCTAGGGAATTGTTTGGGTTGTCTAGGTTGTCTTAGAATTTTATTTTTTTGATTGCCTTGATTATTTTGATTTGTCTAGATAGCATTAGTAGCATAGGTTTTATTCATCATCTGTGTGTTTTTTGGTTGTTTCCCTTTTAGAGTAATCATAGGACCCATAGCTTTGACATCCTTAGCATCGACTACACCATTGTTGGTGACATGTTTGTTCTTAACCCAATTATTTTTTTTTCAGTAGGAGGGTTTATGTTTGTGTTTTTGGGACTGTATTTTAGTCTTCCTTTAGCAATGAGGGCTTGCTAAACTTGGACACCCCATTCAACTAGGTCTGAAAAAATTGTGCAACAATGAACACGCAAGCCATTTTTTAGTGGGCCTAATAGCTTTTGTACGAACATGCCATTTTTTTCCTTTTCAAGTATGTCTATATGACAACAACTTGTTAGGCCCCTCCATTTTTGAAAGAATGGTAAAAAGGTTTCACCTGAATCTTCTTGTGTGAGCTGGCATAAGTTGGTAGTGGAGGTGTTTGTGTCAATGTTGTATGTGTAATTTTTCATGAATTTTTAAGCAAGTTCTTTCCATGACTATATTCTGAGTTGCAATGTATAGAACCATTCTAAGGCTGGTCCTACAAGGCTTTTAGGAAACAGTCGCATTAGTTATGTGTGCTCATGAGCAATATCCACACAACTTGTTAAGGAATCTCTCATATGGTCAAATGGAATTGTTTTACCCTTGAATTTGTTGAATTTTGGAGCCACATAACCATGTGGAAATGGTGGCATGTACAAAGTTGTATCAAAAGGAAATTGACATAAGTAATATTGCATTTGCATCTTCTTTTCAAATATTTTCATATTTTCCATCTATTTTTGAAGGTCATCCACTCTTGCTAGCAAGGTGTGTACAATGGGATCATTGGTTGCCTGAAAGTAAGGTATGTTCTAATTAGGTGTTTGTTGATATTTCTAGTTGTGAGTGGAAATTTGTTATTGAGTATGAATCTGGGGCGAGTATGTGGGAATATATGACCCAACCATGTTTGTTTGTATTTGAGGTATCTGAAATCCTTGACTCATTTGATTTCCAAAGTTACACATTTGTTGTGTCATTTGAGTTCCTTGTCCTTATTGAAAGAATTGTCCATGTACATGTTGGTGTTTGTTCCTCGAGAGTGTCCATGTGGTGAGTTGATATTTTGTCCTTGTCCATGTGTGATGTTCATATTTTGTCCTTGTCCATGTGGGATGTTTAATTTCCATGATGTATTAATGTTGTGTTAAGGGCCTTGAATGAAGATTTGTCTTGGGTTTCCTCCAAAGGGATTAAATGAGATTACACCATAAGGATGTGATGAAGATTCCCCCATTGTCAAGGATGAAGATCCCAACATAGGATTTGTGGGATTTTCTCTCGTTCATGTGAACCCAATGGTTATTCCTATCATTTGTGATGATGATGTGGATGTTGTAGGCATGGACATAGTAGATGTTCCTCCAATAGATGTTGCATTAGTTAAGGTGGAGGTGTTTTGACTTGTGGTGCAACCAGATGTCACATTAATGGTGTTAGTAGCAACTTGTGTGGTGACCACAATGTTATTGCTATTGGGGGCATTGTTTGTGTTCTGATGAGATGTCATGGTTTGTGTCACAATTTCCAGAGAAGGTCTTATGGTATTAATTTTGAACCCTTGGTCTAAAAGCATATAAAGGTATTTGTCAGGATCGTTCAAGACCAAATCCTCTACAAATGAAGCTATGTCAGGATTTTGAGAGCTAGCATCTAAATCCTCCACTAGTACTTGTCCATTTTGGTCTCTCTGTATGAATTGTTCAAAAAGTGGATTTTGAAAAGTAGTTGACATGCTCATGGATGATTATATGTTAAAATTTCCAAAGGGATCATCATAAATCCAGTCATTGGGATTGGTGTTGGTGTTGGTGTTGGTGTTGTCAAAGTCTTGTCCAAAGTCTACCATTTGTCTTTTCTTTCTTTGAAGTCTTGTTTCCACCATCAAGGAAATTGCTCAAATGAAGATGATGACAATGCAAGTATGACACTAGTTTGTGTTTTTGTCTTTTTGTGTGATAAAAGGTGACAATGCAATGAGATAATATTGTTTTACCTAAGGAAATGCATAATGCTGAAATGCTAAAGTGATGATTATGACTAGGATGACAAGGTGCAAAATAAGGACTGAGATGATTATGTCAACTAAAGAGGCAACTAATGCAAAGTATAGGTTCAAAACGATGACTAAGATGAATAATATTTTTGTATTTTTGGGAATAAAGTATGCAAGGTATAAACTAGAATGCAATTTGGAGAAAGGGGTACCTAAGCACTCTAAGCTTAATATTTGCTCTCAATTTTCAGTTACCAAAGGGCTTATGGAAAATGACAAGGTGACAAAGTCAAGAAGACTAGTGATTTTTCCTAACTAGAATGTCAAGTTGGAAAGCTTCACAAAAGGTGACAATGACTAAAGATAGGAATAATGACGAAGTCCAAGATAACCTAGCTACGAAGGCAAAGATTTTGAAAATTGTGATAAAGTTGGCCCAATCCAAAGTATGTGAAAATGACAACATAGGGTCAAGCTAATGCTGAAAACATGATTACTAAACCTAAGGGATGAAATTAAAAAAAAAAAAAAGGTCTAAGCCTAAGGTAAAGAGTGAAAACTAATGGATGAATGATAAATATTTTTAGAAATTTGAAAGTTATTTTTTGACAGAGACCTCTTGGAAAAGAAAGTGTTTGATAGTAGGTTGATAGTGTTTAGACTCAAATTTGAGCTTGTATCAAGGTTTTGTTTCTGTTAGGAAAATGCATCATTTGAGACCTCGAATGCGTCATAGTATTGCAAATGCATTTTAGTTTAAGCGAATGAGGTTTTGAAATTAACAAATGCGACTGAGGTTGGATAGAGTGGTTGTGTCTTAGCGATTTTCAAATACGTTTCAGGACAACCGATGCATTTCAAAAGTTGTCACAGGTTGTAAAAAGTGAGTTTTCTAATTTCTTGAGGAAAAAACTGATTTGTCCAAGGTCGAATGTTTTTGTCCATATTTTTGAATGTGGTGAATATTGTTTGAAAATCTAGAAAGCACTTAACAAGCACAATGTTTTAGTGTAAGAAAATGCACATAAGACAAGCATAATCCTAATAGGCCAAGGGTTTGTATACTTGGTATAGCCCACCGATATATCTCGGATTGGTGTTGAACACCTCTCCTTCTCTAGAATGGATAGCTTAGAAGTTTGGTGGCACTGGCTCCCCTCCACGACACTCACTTCTATAGACACACCAACTTTGGATTCTTGGGTAGTCACTTACCAAGAATTGCTATCTCTATTCAAGGGAGTCAGTAGTGATTATCTTTGGGCATGATACTATACCCTACACTATACCAAGCAACAGTTGAAAATGGTTGGCTTCTAAAACAATAGGTGTCTAGTTAGGGCAGCCACTCGAGTGGCAACACATGGGGTGAGAGATTAATCATCGATTAGGTGGCATTCTAGCCTGAAGAGGTTACGCTCAACAAGGTTAATGGGAGTACTACTATTTTTGTGTGACACATCGGCACTCGTCGTACTTGAACTTTCCTCAAGCACCCATTTTATATCCTGACTCAAAGTGGCTTGGCTTTACCTTGTTACCAGTTGGGTCATCCCTTAAGGTGAGTACTTTTTCCCTTAAGGTAAGCTCATTTCTAGAAATAATAAATGTTTCTCTTACACCCAAGATTGCCCGAAAGCACAAGGGGAGAGGAAAATGACTATAAAAATGAAGACCAAAAATTCATGTGAAAGCTTGAGGAGAGCCAAAATGAATTCAAAATTGTCATTTTATAAGAAAAGGGAATTTTGAATGAACATATGAGATCGAAAGGCAAATGGATGGACCAGATTGAAACTTTAGATAAGGACAAGATGGCTAAAAAAAGGATGGAGAATCAAATTAGTAACGGTCATTTGAATTTTGAATGGAAAATGAATCTTTTAAATAAAAATCATTTTTAATTGAAAAGTGGAGAATCAAATGACAGTAGGCAATAAATGCCCATTTTCTGCCAAAATAAGAAATTTTGACCATTTTAAATAAGTAATCATTTTTTTATTTAAAATGAGGAAAGTGGCATGTGGCCATAATTAAATAAATTAAAGAATTTATTTAATTAGAAGAGGAATATGTAAATTATTGACGTATTTAAATAAATAAACAAATTTTATTTATTTAAATAATCTAGAAGAATTAGTGGACAAAAATAATTAAATAAATTAGGAAATTTGAGACATTAGATAATTAGTGACCCAATTAAATAAATAAATAAAATTTATTTATTTAAATCAGGAAGAATAAAGAGACATGAATTAATTAAATAATTAGAAATTATTTAATTAGTAGATGAAAATGGATTGAATAGCATAATTAAATATTTTAATTATGCTAGGATGAAGGTGGTAAAAAAAATAGAGCTTGTAGGCCTAGGTCAATTTTTAGTGTCTACATTTTTCCCCTCTTTGTCATAATGTAGCCTATCGCATTGTGACAAAAAAATAAGTCAAATTCATGCTCTAGCGAAGGTATAGAGTATGAATGCCCCCCTCGGGAAATTTTCCAAATTTTGGTCTGGTAATAGAAAAATTTGGAAAGTGTCCCGAAAAGTTAATTTAAATACAAGAAAAATAATGGTGAAATGGTTTCAAATTTGGACATGTTTAAGGTACCCAAAAGTGAAATCAAAGGTGGTAAAAAGAGCCTCCAATAATAACAGTTATGAAAAATCCCACTTTTACCCTATAAATAGATTAAAATTGGGGGTGAAACTCATTTCATTTTCAGATTTACTATAGTAATTTCAGAGAGCTCAAAGCAAGGATAGTAGTAGAGAAGATGGTGATCCCGATCACAGAACACTGTAGGTACATTTTCAGGACCTATAGACAACCAGACTATTATTAGACTATTGTTTTCTAATGTCCTATTGATGACCTAGACAAGGGATTCAGGAATGGTAATGGCTTCTTCCAATTTTTCTCCTTTCTTCAGAACTTCAACAATTTGCTCTAATCTACATTCAGTCTAATCCTTCACTTTCCATAAAGTATCCATAAGAGTGTTTCTAGAAAAGTGAAACTTTGCATGCTTAACCTTCAGTTCATGAATCTTGTTCTTAACTTCTCCATCCTTGTCCTAAAACATACTATAATCTTGACCGATTTTGATCAACTCATTCTCAATTTGCTCCAACTTTTCCTTATACTTACCAACCACATGAGGCCGCCTAAGACAATAATTGTAGATCATATTTATTGAGTCAATTCATTTTCTTATTACATTCATTTTCCTTTTTAGTTTGACAAGAGGTAGCCTGAACTTCATCTTTAGATGTGAGATTATTTCCTCCTCTTTCCTATCATGAGGCATAGAGGCCATAGCCTTGCTGATACATTCAATGAATTCTTCTGGAAGAACCTTCTACAAACTTTCCAATTTAATGTTATTATCCCCAAGGTATCTTCCTAGAGTGTCCTCAATGAGGTCCTGTTCATATGATGGTCCATTTATCCATATGCCAGTTATCTTTTGCATTCCATCTTCTTCTTGAACAATCTGTAGTATCTTTGATTTAAGTAACGCAACTTCTTCATCACTTTCTTATGCTATTATCACATCTGTTTTAACTGGTTTTGGTTAATCTCTTGGTGTGTAACCATCATAATCTTCATTGATTACATCCACAACTATCTGATTTTTACCTTTTCCCTCAACTTTGGCTAACTTAGGTGTCAGAGGAGTGTCACCAGTCAATTCTCTTTCTCTTTTCTACTCTTTCTCTGCCTTACTGGAGGATGATCCAACTTCGACCACTTTTACTTGGAGAGGAATATCACTTACACCAAAATTTCTTAACAACTTTCTAAAGAAGTTTTCATAAACTTGTTCAACATTTTCAAAAGTGTTGAAATGCTCAAATATTTTCTTACAAATTGGTATATTTTCCTTCCATACCTTATTATCATTATGAGGTAAACAATTTAGGAAATACATCACAATGCATATAACCAGGGTACCAAACCTAAAAGAATAATATATATCTATGTGTGGGAAATGTTAGTATCAAAATGAAACAATATAAAAACACCAATGCAACATTAAACTAAAGAAAGCAAGATAAATTGAAATGAAATTAAACAAAGCTTCTTCAGAATCGTTCAATTGTTCTCTATCTCCAGTGATTCTCTTGAAGTTGCTGCTCTCAGATTGTGTAAGCAAGGCTTCTTAGAATGGAAACCTACAGAACGAGTATGCAAAAGGAAAATACTTCTCTATCATATATGCTGGTGGAGTGAAATGCTGATACGAATAGGCACAGGGGCTATAGATTATGCACAGGGGCTATGGATTATGGATGCTTCTAAAACTATGATATGAGGATGATAAGCCATGATATGAAATGCTAATATGATAAAATATACTATGATTCTAAGGCTATGGATGTTGGAAAGCTAATTGACTATAGTTTTCCTGTATGAAAGCTTCTATCTTTTTTAGAGACCCGATAGTCCCTTTGATAGATTTTCCCAGGCAAGAGCCTAGCTGGAAAAAGATCAATGGTTGTGAGATTGTCTGTTAATTTTGAATGGTGAGAGATGGAGAGGTTGAGAGGAAGATGGGAGATGTTGGGAGGTTGGAGAGAAGAATGGAGGCTTGTCTTCAACCCACGGGAACAACTTTGCACAGGAATAGAGAAATTAATTTTCTATTTTGGAAGTTTGTTTCACGGTTGTTGAAGATAATCCAATATTAAATTTTATTTAATTTCATGTGAGTTTGATTTTTGATTTTAGAACTATAGAAGATTCAATTAAATATTTGAAATATTTAATTGTGAATAGACTTTAGAGGAATTAATTCAATATTTGAAATATGGAATTGTGAATGGACTTTAGAGGAATTTGATTAAGTATTTGGAATATGGATTTGTGAATGGATTTAGAAGAATTTTAGAAGAGAAGAATATTTAATCTTTATTTGAATAAAATATTCAAGCCAAGATTATATATGATAATTAATATAAATAAATCGTAAATGTTTATTTAATTAATCAAGAAATGGATAAGAAAAGTGATTAAATAAACTTATTTATTTAATTGAAATGAAAGAATGAACAATATAAATAAATTATTTAGATTTATTTATATGCAGATTGAATTCAAAGATTTAATTAAATAAAAAATATTTAATTAATTACCAAACTTTCGTGATATCACCATTTTGAGGTGTATGCATTTTGCCCCTCTTTGAAGTGATGTGTTTTACGCATTGCTTCAAAGAATTTTGAAATTTTCCCCATAAATTTTCCCCAGATGCTGATTGTCGAATGTTGATTGATTGATGCACTATGTATATGCCCCCTCAAATGTTGATTGATTGATGCACTATGAGAAGATTTTGATTTTTGTGAAGTTTTTGAATTTTTAGATTTTGATGATTTTGAAAATGTTGATTCATTGTTCAAAATTATGATGTGAAGAAATTGACATGGAAAGATGTGAGATGAAAAATTGATGATCTAAATTTCCCTTGCTATGATAAAATATGATAAAATGCCCCAATTTTTCCTTTAAATAGGTTAAAATTTCATTTTCCATGTCATTTTCCCATTTTCCTTTAAAAAATGTGTGTGGGAAATGTTACTATCAAAATGAAACAAAATAAACACACCAATGCAACATTAAACTAAAGAAAGCAAGATAAATTGAAATGAAATCAAACAAAGCTTCTTCAGAATCATTCCATTGTTCTCTATCTCCAGTGATTCTCTTGAAGCTTATGCTCTCAGATTGTGTAAGCAAGTCTTCTCAGAATGGCAACCTGCAGAACGAGTATGCAAAAGAAAAATACTTCTCTATCCTATATGCTAGTGCAGTGGAATGTTGATACAGATATGCACATGGGTTGTAGATTATGCACAGGGGCTGTGGATTATGAATACTATTGAAACTATGATATGACAATGATAAGCCATGATATGAAATGCTAATATGCTAAAATATACTATGCTATGATTCTAAGGCTATGAATGCTGGAAAGATAATTAACTATAGTTTTCCTATATGAAAGCTTCTATCTTTTTCAGAGACCCGACAGTCCCTTTTATAGGAAAGAGCCTAGTTGGCAAAGATCAATGGTTGTGAGATTGTCTAGTAATTTTGAATGGTGAGAGATGGAGAGGTTGAGAGGAAGATGGAAGATGTTGGGAGGTTGGAGAGAAGAATGGAGGCTCATCTTCAATCCATGGGAACAACTTTGCACAAGAACAGAGAAATTAATTTTCTGTTTTGGAAGTTCGTTTAACGGTTGTTGAAGATAATCCAATATTAAATAAATAGATTTATTTAATTTCATGTGAGTTTGATTTTTGATTTTAGAACTATAGAAGATTCAATTAAATATTTGGAATATTTAATTGTGAATTGATTTTAGAGGAATTTTTAGAAGAGAAGAATATTTAATCTTTATTTGAATAAAATATTCAAGCCAAAATTATATATGATAATTAATATAAATAAATCATAAATGTTTATTTAATTAATTAAGAAATGGATAAGAAAAGTGATTAAATAAACTTATTTATTTAATCGAAATGAAAGAATAAATAATATAAATAAATTATTTAGATTTATTTATACGCAGATTGAAGTCAGAGATTTAATTAAGTATTAAAAATATTTAATTAATTACCAGACTATTGTGATATGACCATTTTTAGGTGTATACATTTTTCCCCTCTTTGAAGTGATGTGTTTTATGCATTGCTTCAAAGAATTTTGAAAATTTTCCCCAGAAATTTGCCGCAGATGCTGATTGTCGAATGTTGATTGATTGGCGCACTATGTATATGCCCCCTCGGATGATGAATCGATAAGATTTTGATTTTTGTGAAGTTTTTGAATTTTTAGATTTTGATGATTTTGAAAATGTTGATTCATCGTTCAAAAATTATGATGTGAAGAAATTGACGTGGAAAGATGTGAGATGAAAAAATGATGATCTAAATTGCCCCTGCTGTGATAAAATGTGATAAAAGCCCCAATTTTTCCTTTAAATAGGTTAAAAATGTCATTTTCCCATTTTAACCTAGTAAAATTTGTAATTTTTGAGCTCTGGAGTGAGAAAGATGGCACTTCCTATCCACCAATACTGTTTTGAGCACATCTGATGACATCAGTGGCTGACACATTATGGTCCCACGGTATGTACCCTGTTAAACTTTTGTGATTTGAAAATTTGCCATTTAGGGTACAATTCCCAACCTTTTTGTAGCTTGAAGCATTGTTTTAGCACCCTTTATGCTTTTTGTAGTGCCCATGATGTTTTTCATAGCGCCCATGATGTTGTATCACCCATGATAAGTTCTGTAGTTCCCATAAGGTTTTTTGTAGTGCCCATAATCCTGTAGCGCCCATGATCATTTTCATAGCACCCATGATTTGATATTGATTTGTGTGATAATTTTGTTCCCAAGGTTTTTGGAAAACAAAGAGTAGCTGATAAATTTGCTTTCATTTTGTGAAAAACAAATAGTTGTTTGATAAGTTTGCTTCTAAGGTTGTTAAAAACAAATGGGATTGTGATAAATTTGCGTTCCATGAAAATAAAAAAAATGGGTCGATATGTCTGCTTCTAAAGTTGTTAAAAAAAACAGGATTGTGATATTTAGATTTGATAAGTTTGCTTCTAAAGTTGTTAAAAACAAACAGGATGTGATAAATTTTCTTTCATGATGATGAAAAACAAATAGTTTGATATGTTTGCTTCTAAAGTTGTTAAAAACAAATAGGATTGTGATATATTTGCTTCATGAAAATGAAAAACAAATAGTTTGATTGATAAGTTTGCTTCTAAGGTTGTTAAAAACAAGCAGGATTTGATAAATTTGCTTTCCATGATGATGAAAAATAAATAGGTTGATATGTTTGCTTCTAAAGTTGTTAAAAACAAATAGTATGTTGATATATTAGATTTGATTGAATTGTCGTGATGATTTGATATTGATGTTGCTTTGACATGATGATTCTTCCTATTCAACAAGAGAGATTGGGGGTCTTGTAGTTACGGGAGACATTCCCGAAGACATGGAGATCAATTCCGCAACTTTTACAGGTAGATAGAGATGTGATCGAGGCATGTGGACTGACATCATTACTTGAAATGCCTAAGGTGCATCTCAACAGAGGTTTATTAACAACACTTGCAGAGAGGTGGCACAATGATACGAACACCTTTCATTTGATGATAGGAGAGATTACTGTGACTCCAGAGGACGTATATCGCATCATGAGGATTCCAGTGATGGGCGAGATAGTGAGATTTGACGGCCGGGAGGCAGGAGGTACAAATGCTTTGAGGTGGATATTCAGAGATGATCATATTCCAAGATATTATATCTCATGGGTGGAGATGACAGATTCGTATGCGCCTCTGCCTTTTGTACTTGCAGGCTTCATTGGAGGTGTTATGTGCCTCGACCATAGGTCGAAGGGTTTTGCAGTCAGGTGGGGTCGTGTACTTGAGAGTATGGTGATGCAAGGTACATGATATGCTTGGGGATCATGCATGCTTGAACACTTATATGATGAGCTACACCATATTGTGTATGGTGGAGGCGGGTGTTTTGCTGTCGGTAGTTCGCTATTACAGATATGGGCATGGGAGCACTTTGTTGTTATGCGTCCATTGACTTGTGGATGACGGCCTGTCAGTCGACTGTATAGATTTAGATATACTGATATCATTGCTCAGTCTAGGTTGGGGAAATTAGATCATTGGCAACGTCTTTTGGATGATCTTGAGACAGTATGTTGGCGGCCCTATGTAGATTGTGAGGCATGGCCAAAGGATGCTAGGGAGATGCCTTTTTTCTTCATGTCCAGATATCTGATTGGGTGTACTTGGATTATTGAGAGGTTTCTTCTTAGTCGAGTGTGGAAACAGTATGGTCGGCCTCAGGTTTCGGCTATTTATGCTCGTTGGCGGCAGGAGTTGACAGTGTGGGGTCCACAGATTTCTTATGATGCAGTAGTGGCAGAGTTCACCAGTTTGGGAGTACAGATGTGGGAGTAGAAAGTGGATATTCTTGACAGGGGGAAGACTCCAGAGTATGGTTAGTATGTGTTGGAGCATCCTGTGCCATGATTATTTGATCCTGATGAGCTTGCCGCTCTAGTTACAAAGTAGAGACCACACAGAGGTAGACATAGGCGATAGCGAGAGGAGGCTTCAGAGGGTGATGACTCTAAGGAGGATGATGATGATGATTTAGATGGGGATGGAGATGGTAGTGATGAGGAGAGTGGGGATGATAGTGGTGGAGGAGGTGGTAGAGGTAGCAGAGGTAGTGGTAGAGGTGGCAACAGAGGTGGTGGAAGAGGTAGTGGTAGAGGTGGTGGCAGAGGTGGACCACGGATGAGACATTCAGATCTATCATCTTCTATAGATCTGGTGGGACTGAGTCAGATATCTACCTTGTAGAGTAGAGTGTAGAGCTTATAGGGTCAACTAGCACAAGCACAGGCCTTGATTACACAGCTTCAGGGACAGTTGACGATAGTGATGGCTAAGAGAGATATAGCCAAGCGATAGGGTGAGGAGGCCATGGCCTTAGCTGACAGTCTATAGAGAGCAGCAATAGGTGATAGCATGATGAGAGAGCTAACCATAGCCGTTCTAGAGGTAGAGTTCTATAGGATCAGATACCATGATGCAATGCCACCCGAGCAGAGAGTGAGTTATACACAGTCTCGGTCTACACATAGTCATTCTCGGGCTACTAGTAGGGGTGTATCATAGCCATTACTGCCAGGAGGATCATTAGGGGTAGGTGGAGCAGGTCCATCAGGTGTAGGTGGGATAGGTCCCAGACCAGCACCATCAGAGGATAGCACGACAGTGCTTTTTTGCATGATGTTTTATCATTGCAAGACATTTGTATACACACTGATATGATCCCATTTTTGATGATGTTGTGCTATGCATAGTTGACATCTTTGTACATTTTGACATTCATTTTTGAGATTTATGAAATGCAACATGGACTTCTTATGAGATGAATGTGTCTATTATTTATATGCATGATGTTTATGATGTGATTTATGAAAGTGTAATGTTATGATATGATTGCAATATATGGATGAACGATTTTATAATGATGAAATGATAGATGGTACAACTTATGAATGCTTATGAATGTTTTGATGTATGCTTTGTTTTTATGATTTTTTTATGCAAATATGTATGAAAAATGTATGTGATGATTTTGTGAATGTTAAAATGTACTCTGTCATTTTATTCAAAAAGATATGAAACATTTGATACTTTGCCAACATTTGGAAAAATCTATAAATGCAAAATTCAAATTCTAGAATGGATGTAACCTATACTAACCATGCAGGGTATATGTACAATATTGCCATTCTAAGAGCTTATTTGTGCTTTTTGTAGCATCATAGAGCATTGAAATGTTGAAAGTTAATACAAGCATAAAAGGGTATGTTAGCACTAGTGATGACTTGAGTATTGCTTTCATGATTTTTTAATATAGCAAGTTAATACAAGAATCTAAGTATTATTGAATTTAGATGACCTGAGTATCGCTTGCATAAACAGACAAGAGTTAACCTATTTCCCATGCAAATTTCAAAATGTCATCAACGATATGTTTTAGAGCATGTCTCACGACCAATTTGCATAGTACTAATGATTCGCTCACAAATAGCAGACAAGGTATTTCAACCTCTAGTGGTAAGATCGCTTCTGCTTCATATACTAAGGTATATGGAGTAGCTTCTGTTGGTGTGCGAATGCTAGTTCTGTATGCCCACAAAGTTGGATTTAACTGGACATGTCGATCATGACCGACATCATTCACTATCTTCTTCAAGATCTTCAAGATTGTTTTGTTTGAAGCTTCTACTTGACCATTTCCTTGTGGATAATAAGGTGTAGAGAACTTGTGTTGGATGTGAAATCTTTCACAAAGTTTGTCAACATCCTGATTCTTGAAAGGCAAGGCCTCCCATTATCAGTTATTATAGAATTAGGAATTCCATATCGGCAGATGATGTAATTCAAGATAAATGAAGATATTTGTTTACCAATCACGGTCGTCAAAGGAACAACTTCAATCCATTTTGTAAAATACTCTATAGTTGTGATGATGAATTTATTCCCATTTGATGATAAAGGATGAATTTTACCAACAAGATCTAGTCCCCACTGAGAAAAAGGCCATGTCGAAGTATAAGGTTGCAGTTCCTGTGTAGGTGCATGAATAAGATTCCCATGGATTTGGAATTTAGAACACTTCTTGACAAAAGTAAAAGATTCTCTCTCCATGGTAGGCCAATAATATCCCATTCTAACAAGTTTCTTGGCTAAGGTTAAACCACTTGAATGAGTTCCACAAATACCACCATGAACCTCTTGTAAGGATTTTTCAGATTTGTCATGTTCAAGACATCGAAGGAGTGTACCATCAAGACCACATCGGTAAAGAATATCGGCGATCAAGGTATAACGAGATGATTGGCGTATGAAATTCCTTTTTTGGTTTCGAGATAAGTATAGAGGTAAGATGTTATTTTTCAAATAGGTATAAGTCTTGCCATATAAGGGTGAATCAGAACTAGTTAAATGACATATGACTTGGGTCTTAGGATTATCATAGGCAGGAGAAAACAATTGTTCCACCAAGAATTCATATTGTGTTTGATTTTCTAATAATTGTAACAAGGAAGCAATTATAGCCATTGTATTTGCAACTTTATTATCAATCCTTGGGATTTGTGAAAACATGATTGCCACAAAATACTTTTTATAATCATCTACCATGTTCTTGTAAGGTAACAACTTATCATCTTTAGTATGATAATCATCATTGATTTGATTAATGACAAGTTGTGAATCACCATAGACTTGTAACTCTGTAATCCGCCAGTCTAATGCTATCTTTATTCATGTGAGAAATGCTTCATATTCAGCCATGTTATTTGTGCAAGGAAACATCAACCGATATGATTTTGGAATGGTATGTCCTTCAGGTGTGACAAAAAGAATCCCTGCCCCCGAGCCATGTTGCATGTAAGAGCCATCAAAGTATAATGTCCATGATTTCTTAATCATTGTTGTGAAGACATCTGCATCAGAAAATTCAATGTGCATTGGGTTTTCTTCTTGTAAAGGTGCTTCAGCCAACTAATCTGCGATGACCTGTCCTTTTATAGCTCTTCGATCTACATAGTGAATGTTAAACTCACTTAAAATCATTACCCATTTTGCAAGTCTTCCCATCAAGGTAGCTTTGCTTAAGAGGTATTTTAGTGGATCAATTTTGGTTATCAGCTTAACTATATGAGCCAACATATGGTGTCACAACTTTTGAGAAGCAAACACTACTGCTAGGCAAGCTTTTTCAATGAAAGTGTAGTTTAGTTCATCACTTGTTAAAGTTTTGTTGATATAGTATATGGCCGTTTCTTTGCCTATAGAATCCTCCTGTGCTATTAATGCTCCCAAAGATACTTTTGTTGCTGAAATATAAAGTATGAGTGGTTTTCCTAGAACTGGTGGAATTAAACTGGTGGATTTATGAGATATTGCTTGATCTGATTGAATGTTGCTTCACACTTTTCCTCCCATTTGAATGGTACATTTTTATGCAATAGATGTGTAAATGGTAAGCTTTTGTCTGCCAGTTGAGCTATAAACCTCCTGATGAATTGTAGGCATCCTTGCAGTGATTGAAGTTGACTGATATTTTGTGGTGGCGGCATGTCCATTATAGCTTATACTTTTTCTGGATCATCCTCTATTCCCTTTTCTAAAACAATGAATCCTAGGAGTTTTCTGGATTTAACACCAAAGACATATTTCTTTGGATTAAGTCAAACATTGAACTACTCCATTCTGATAAAGATCTTTGATAAAATTTCTAGATGTCCTCTTGTGTTGGATTTGGCAAGGAGATCATCGACGTAATCTTCCATGAATGTATGCATCATATCATGAAATTTTTTTGTCATTGCTCTTTTATATATAGCTCTTGCATTCTTTAACCCAAATGGCATTACGTTCTAGCAATAGGTACCCCAAGGGCATGTGAACACTATTTTTTAAGGGCACTGAGGAATCTATCAAGGGTGCTGAGGAATCAATCAATGGTGTTGAGGAATCTGTCAAGGGCACTGAGGAATCAGTCAAGGGCGCTGAGGAATCAGTCACAGACGCTGACCTGGGTGTGAATTGCACTGAAGCGTGTTTAATGCGCTAATATGCTCTTCCAGCCATAACCTATCAAAAAAACCTATGAAAAGATATTAAAATTGGGGCAAGAGCCCCACGATGGGCACCAAAAATGTGTGTGGGAAATGTTAGTATCAAAATGAAATAATATAAACACACCAATGCAACATTAAACTAAAGAAAGCAAGATAAATTGAAATGAAATCAAACAAAGCTTCTTTAGAATCATTCCATTGTTCTCTATCTCTAGTGATTCTCTTGAAGCTGTTGCTCTCAGATTGTGTGAGAAAGGCTTCTCAAAATGGCAACCTATAGAACGAGTATGCAAAAGGAAAATACTTCTCTATCCTATATGTTAGGGGAGTGAGATGCTGATACAGATATGCACAGGGGCTGTAGATTATGCATAGGGGCTGTGGATTATGGATGCTTCTAAAACTATGATATGAGGATGATAATCCATGATATGAAATGCTAATATGCTAAAAATATACTATGATTCTAAGGCTATGGATGTTTGAAAGCTAATTGACTATAGTTTTCCTCTATGAAAGCTTCTAACTTTTTCAGAGACCTGGCAGTCCCTTTCATAGATTTTCGTAGGCAAGAGCCTAGCTGGCAAAGATCAATGGTTGTGAGATTTTCTGGTAATTTTGAATGGTGAGAGATGGAGAGGTTGAGAGGAAGATGGAAGATATTGGGAGGTTGGAGAGAAGAATGGAGGCTTGTCTTCAACCCATGAGAACAACTTTGCACAGGAACAGAGAAATTAAATTTCTGTTTTGGAAGTTTGTTTCACGGTTGTTGAAGACAATCCAATATTAAATAAATAGATTTATTTAATTTCATGTGAGTTTGATTTTTGATTTTAGAACTGTAGAAGATTCAATTAAATATTTGAAATATTTAATTGTGAATAGACTTTAGAGGAATTAATTAAATATTTGAAATATGGAATTGTGAATGGACTTTAGAGGAATTTGATTAAGTATTTGGAATATGGATTTGTGAATGGATTTAGAAGAATTTTAGAAGAGAAAAATATTTAATCTTTATTTGAATAAAATATTCAAGCCAAGATTATATATGATAATTAATATAAATAAATCGTAAATGTTTATTTAATTAATCAAGAAATGGATAAGAAAAGTGATTAAATAAACTTATTTATTTAATCAAAATGAAAGAATGAATAGTATAAATAAATTATTTAGATTTATTTATACGCAAATTGAATTCAGAGATTTAATTAAATAAAAAATATTTAATTAATTACCAGACTGTTGTGATATGACCATTTTTAGGTGTATACAATATCCTTTGACAATTACACATTCTCCATCAATTGATCCTTCAACAATCTACATAGATCAAAGTCTTTGTCCTCCATTATTATTTTGTGTGCAAAGTAGATTGTGCCTACAAAGGTTGCACCTTCCCTATTTTTGAAGAAAATATTATATGAAATTCCATATGCAATGCACCTCGTTAATGGATCTTTGATTGTTGTCATCATCAAAGCCCTCAAATCTCCTTTTACACCGTGTAGGGCTTCAACCTCAACATTTTGAATCAATTTATTTTTCGGGACATCTCCAATATTGCACAATCCTATTAGAATTCCAATTACATCCTTACAAATTTGATAGGGTTTATCCAAAGTAAGGATATCACCATTCAATTTGTTGAGGATAAATTGTACTACCTCCATGTTGATGAAATGGGAAAATTCATTCCAAATGTCCAAATTATTATGTTTTGTACCTCCAAGCTTCTTCAATTTGTTGAAAAACAAGAAATTTCTTACATCCCTGACCTTTCAACTATTATAGTCATCCAAAGTTACTGTTTCGTTAATCTGCTTCATTTTTCGTATCGAACAAGGTTCTACCAATCACTGAATAAGTATGAAATTGACAAGCAACTGAAATACTTGGAGAATTCATCGCTGAATTGATTTTCACTCCTTCAAAATTTTGTTGAAAAATATCTCCAACTGTTCTCCTTCGATGCACAATGGAAAATGAGGGTTTCAAATTCCCTTTTTTAACTTCACACACTTAACTTATTATCACATTAAATGCCTTTCCCTAGAAGTTCCAATTACTCTGCATTCTCACACAGTAAGAGTAGAATACATTTGCGGACCTTCAAGATTTTATCTTTCTGAACTAGCGATCACCGACACATTTGAGGATGAATAATACACCTACTAACAACTTCCTATGATTCGGTATTAGCTACATATAGGGGAAAAAATTATTTTCATGAAAACTCCCCCTAGGCCAGTGGCCTGAAATCAATTATTGGATGAATTACTAGAGGGAGCTTCTGGTACATCCTTATTACATTCATCAGGTCCACTCTTCTTCACCCACATTTTCTTCATCTGATCTCTTATCTCTTCCATAGATGCTTTTCCTTTTCCTTTTTCACCTTTCTATAAATTTCTTCCTTGATATATCAGACCTCTCCTATCCGTGTTGTTGTTCCTACAAAATCTTGCAATGTGACCAAATTTGTTACAATTGTAGCATACCATATTTTTTGTCTATACCATTCATTCCACCAGTTTTCTCCTAATCTGCATTGATTAGTAGCATGTCTAAATCTTCCACAGGTGTAGCATTTAACATTCCTTTTAGTGACAGACATACTTATGCATTCTAATGACTTATGAACAAACATTTTGCAATGAAAACACTGACCAGAAAATGATGGACTGCTATAATTTATCATACTTCTACACTAACAAGCCATATGTCCAAATTTATTACAAACAAAGCAATATCTATTAAATTTTTGAGTATTGGGTTGCCTTACTGGATATATTCTGCCTTTGTTCTTCTAACGTTTCTTTTCATGGTCCTTTTGTTCAGATCTGGAGCTCTCACCTTTCACATAGCCAAGACCTCACTTATCATTCACATCCTTTTTTCCTTTAGTCATCTCATCAAGCTTAGCAAAACTGATCCTAAACTTCTCCTTAAACTCATTTGCAGTAGCAAGCTCATCTCTAAGAATAACTATTTGTCTCTCAAGCTCTTGTTCATTGCTTTTGGATTGTTGCAGTTCAATCACCAGCTGAAAGAATCCACTATTAACTCTACTACATTCCTCAGACTTCTCTTTCAAGGACTGGGCCAAATTATGCTCCCTCTTTCTTTCTTCAATCTCTTTGATTAACTTCATCTCCACAGATTCCATCTCAAGCTTTAGGGTAGTATCATCCTTAGCAAAATTTTCTCATTCTTTTGGTATTTCTTTTAGGGTTTGATTTAGATGAACATCTTCAAGGCCTTTGCTTTCTTTTTCTTCAACTCTCCATATAGTTCCTTCCTCTTTTCCCTTGACTCATTTATTTTTTCCTTCAGTGATTGAATGAATTTTTTAGTAGCCATAAGACTTTCTTTTCACTCCATGACCTCATTTTTAGATTGATCAAGATCATCAAGTGCCACCATAAGTTGTTGTTGAAGACCACTAGTGTCCATTGTAATCCAAGATACACCTTAAGTTGTTAAACTTCAGAAGAGGAACCCGCTCTGATACCAATTTTTGGACACTAGGAACACTAAGAGGGGGGTGAATCAATGTTCAACAATATTTGAATTTCAGATTAGATCTTAAACTACCAACAACAATATTAATAGAATCCACAACATATGAATAGAAGGAAATATAAAAACACATAAAAGAGACAATGTGAACACCATAACACCAAGGTTTTTGTGTGGAAACCCTATTAGTGGAAAAACCACGATGGAGATTAATCCACAAAGTATACTCTGTTAAAAGTATGATCAAAAGAGAATGCACTTGCATTCAGGCACACTGCCTAGATCTCATTGCTCAAATACAAAAGAGGACTCACTATCCAAAATGAGTTTGGATTAAAACCATCCAAGATGTCAACTAATAAAATAGCATCTACTAATTCCTAGATTCAGTTCCAATGAGGCACATAAAACAGGTTTTGGACCTTCTATCCAATTCACACTTCTGCTCTGTTCTGCTCTTCTACATAAAAACTCTTCTGTTGCACAAAAAAAATTCGCTAAACATATCTTCTGATATTATCTCATATAGTTGCTCTGCACTCTTTTGCACACACACACCTTTTTACCACTTCATGCTTCTCATACAAAATGAATTATCTATCTCATTTATATATCTGCTAACAAGGATTTCATTTCTATAAGTTAACTTCAAACAAAATATAATATTCTTCCACACGTCGGCTCAAATCACCAATTAGAATTAATGCGTAACCACACAAGTTGGATAGACTATAGTAGGGACCCGAATCAAAATTACCAACATAAGAAATAGTTAAAACAATTACTCCTTATACATCCGCGACACACTATATACACCAGGTCAGCCATAATGAGAAAATAAACAATAGGTCATTCTACCAAACGTCCAAACTCGTACATTGATCAATGCAACATTGCAAAACTAACCAATTAGGTAACATACATGCTTGACAAGCTTCCCTGGGGAACCACACAACAAAATAATGATCTAGTGAAATATTCATACCAACTTACCAGCGAATACTCTATTCTTCATGCTTTTGTTGGTAGAATACTATCTTCTACTTTCCTTGCCAATATGAGCTACTTCTAAACTATGGACCATACTAAAGATTCCAGTTGCCATCAAGGACAACACTAGCTACCAAAAAAATCTCCCAAAGCCATATTCCAACAACCTCCATGTTGATAAGTTCTAAAATCCATCAGAATTACTCTTCAAATCATAACATCAAGCATAATTAGGCTTAGGTCCTAAAGTTTAATCTAGACACTTTGATACCAAAATGTAATGCTCAAAAAGGAAACTCACATGCAAATAAGTGTTTCCAAGAAATATTTCACATTCCAAGTAAAGTAAGATTAAAACTTATGTATAATATGAAATATCCATAAGTGCTCAAAAATGAAGTAAAATAATGAACTTCATTTTATGTATCGGTATAGGAGAAAATTTGCATCCCTTATATAAATTCCCATTTTTTCCTTTACCCACCTTAGAAAACTAAGTTTGGAGGCTTAATTCCACCTAAGCCCACTACTTGCATCCCACTTGGCACTTGTTTTGAGTTTTAGTGGAGGCATTTTTTCTAGGATGCCCGCGCAACACACAAATGTCTATACGACGCGCTTACGTCCCTAGTAGATTCCTACGGTTGAACCTATAAAGGTGTTACTCTTCTCATTAGAGATGAAGTTGTAACACCCCCTTCAACTGACTGACCTAAATATGGCTATTTTTTTCCATCCCTTCTTCAAATCCACTCCTTGAACAAGAATTTCATCTTCTTCCAAGCATTGAGCTCACTCTTCACCACTTCAAGCATTCCAAGCATTCCATTGCAATAAAGAAACACTCCATCACTTTGGTAGAGCATGTTTGGGACCACATCATTGTACTAGAGGCTTGAGTACTCTCATTTCTCCCCCAAGTAGCGTTGAGTTCTCTTGGTGGAGGTGGTAAGCTTCCCTCTCTCCCCTATCACTTGGTTGAGTAGCATAACACTGTTTTATTGTGATTATTTTCTCTTTACTATAATATTTCTTTATCTCGTTTCCTTGGCTATCCATGGAGGTGGAAACACCTAAACAAGGGTTTGACTAGGCTAGGTCCCTATACAACCACCCAACATTTTCCCTCTTTCTATGTGTAGGTGTGTGTGCTTCTCGGAGAACCAGCTGGTGAACGAGTTCCTTGGTGAGATTCTCCTTATTTTCATCACTCTTACATATTTTCTTTATAATATTAGAGAGTATTTAATTTATCTAGTTGTGTCATTTTGGCCCTTTAGTTAGTTAGCTAGGCCATTAGATAGTTTTGTTGGATTGACCTTGTCTTTATTATTGTTTGGTCATACGAATGACAGTGCACTTTTGAGACCCTAGCATGTCACATTAACGCCCAACAATCGCACTTCTGTCCTCAGATAGAGAGATTTCTGAGATGTAATGCTAGACCTAGAAATTGGATCGCTTAGCCTTTTCCTCTATTTCAAGTTCACAGAGTAATTGAGAGGCCTCATGGTCCTCGTTACCATTGCCTCACATTTCCTAAACATTACACTTAGCTGAGGTAAGTTAAGGCAGCCTCTCACATCTTGACCCTTCATTACCATGGTCTTGAATGTGGTGGTCCCCCTCTCTTACACTTTTGGTGAACCCAATGTGAACCATTTTGGTTCCATTCTTGTTATATTGGCAGTTCCTTTCCTTGTACTCTAGGAGTGTTGTAGGTGTAAGTGTTGTAAGGTTGTTGCCTTGCAACCTAACCTGCAACCTCTAGTTGGCGTAGTTGGAAAGTTTGAAAGGTATTGTGTGATGAAACCTTAATTAGGTCACCATCTTATCTGTTAACCTTTAGGGACTCTATGAAATAATTTTCTAGTGTGTGTAATGTATTCCTTCTTGCACCAACCAATCCCCTCTGTGCAGCTTGTGGATAGTAGTATCGACATAACTTTTATTTCATAGGACCTATCGATGGGCTTTAATAACAAGCTGTCTCCTCTTTACATCCCTGCGTGAATCAATGGAAACATCGTAGCTAGTGTTCTCATTGACTTGACATCACAAGTGAACATAATAATAGAGGATATTATGCTAATAAATTTCTTACACAAGGATGGGTATGATGCTCCTATGAGTACCACCCACACACATCGCAGGCTTTCCATACCCCCTTTGTGTAGTATTGTCTTATCGGTCTTAGTTGGACCTATGTTTGTGGAACTCCTATTTGACATCATCCCTTGGTCTAAAATCTTTAGGGTGAAATTGGGCATCCATTGGTTAGTGGCAATGAATGTGGTACCCTCCATTGTGCATAAATGTTTGAAATTTATCCACAAGGGCTCCATGCATGTAATCCACAACACCAACTACAGAACATCGGTTGCACATGGTAGCTACTCCTTGGATCACTTTTGGCCTACACCCATTTGTCCTCTTCCACCTAAGATGGACCTTTTGCACCAAAAATATCAAAACTATAAGAAAGGGTTTCTAATGTTGAAAGTGAGATACCCTCCCTCACCATATACTATTTCACATAGGGCTTGCTTAAAGGCTAACAACGATGCTACTAAGGCTTGAAAGAGGGGAGAAGAGAAGCGATCTTGTGATCCTTCTTCCTCTTCTGCTACCTAGTCTGACACTTCTTCTCACTCAACTATGGTACCATCAGGTTCTACTCATTTGTAGGATAACCCTCTAGTGCCTACTTGGCAGAAGCCTAAGCATCCTGCATTTGAGATCCCTACTTTACTGACAGATCCTAGACCCATTCGATATGATAGGAATAAGGTCTCTCAAGGTGAGTCCTCTTTGTCTCAGCCTCTGCAACCTCCTACCACTCCTACTCCTAAGATAGTGAGTAGAAAGAGGCCCATTGTCGAGGCTCTTTAGTAGACTACTTTTATCACTCCTAAACCTAGTCCTCTTGCTCCCATGTAGGAATTTTTCCATCCATTAGAAAAAATAGTGGTGGATGTTCCTATGGTTGAGTAGGAACCCTTTGTTCCCTTGCAACCTCTAGCCTCTAATTCCAAGAGTCGTAGAAACCACCTTGCACATGAACACAAATGTCGATGATAGACTCTCCTAGCCAAGCAAGCCACCTCACAAAGAAAGGAGGAAGAAATTCTCACCCCTGCTTCAGGGCCTCCTGTAGTGGTGCAGGAGCACCTAGGCTGACCTCCAACAAGTTTGTGAATAATTTTTGGCTTGTACCTGATCTTAGCCAAATCAGGGTGTTAGTAGGTTGTGTTGGATTTTAGAAGATGTTGTGTGTATGGAGAGTTAGTCATTAGGACTAATTTTATCCTAGTTAATCATTGTGGTTTAATGTTGTTAAATTTTGGCTTTATTAAGCTTTGGACAACATATATTATGTTACAAAACATTTAGTGGATTAAAGCCACATCATCATTGTTTGAAAGATGCCAAGGAATGGTTAGGGGAGATGTTAATTGCTCGAGATCAAGGTGTTGAAGATCCTAGGTTTGAGGAACATGACACAATCAAAGCATAATGGAAGTTGCAAACTGCGGATGTAAAGTTGCATGGCAAGATTTGTGTAAATTGCATGCAATGTAGTGATGGGAATCCCTAGAAAATAGGGTAGGTGCTCGACCAACTCCCCTTAAACTATGGAAAGGGAATCTAAATGGATGTAAGGGGCTCGTAGACAGTTAGTTTTTGCATTGTAATGAAATTTTGGTGTGAAAAATAGAAGACAGTGAACATATTTTTTAGTATTTTTCTGTGTGTTACCCGTGTGTTTAGAAAAGAAGTGATTCAAAAGACTTTTTTTACACAAATTCCTCACTGTTCTTGGGTTCTCTGAATAGATAGGAGTGTATTTCATTTTGTAGATAAGAGTTAAGATTAGATTCAGTGTTTGTGTTTATAGTTTTAGAGTTGTAGAGAGGTCCTCTGAAATCCTCGTGTGTTTTACAACAGAGTTCTAATAAGTGTTGTCTACTCAGATTTGGCACTGTATTCATGTTATTATAATAGATTTGATTCACTTTTTATTGTGTATCCAAGTTGAGTGGAGTAGGGTTATTCATTTGAACCCTTAGATCAGAATTTAAAGGGTTTGAAAGTTCAATTTTGAACAGTCAGTCAAAACATGGCTTCCCCATGAAATCTGCCCATGGAGTTTTCCTGAGGTTGATGGAAATGACATGGGAGCCATGATTTTGTAAATATTTAGTAATAGGAAACTTTGAGAGCCAAGCAAGAAGTTATATCACCAAACCCTAGGTGAGTTTCAGTCACTCGGTTAGGAGTTTGGAATAGAAAAGTTGAGAACTCGGGTAGGGGTAGAAGGTACAGTACGGTACCTTTATGGTGTCATGAAGGTTTTGGTCATATTTTGATATGTTAAAGTGAGTTGAGGTTTGAACAATCCAATAGTGTGAGGAAATAGCCAGAATTTCCTAAAACCCTAGCTATTAGGCCTTTTAGCCCTAATCCTCCATGAATGTAGGAATTGCATGTACGGTAAGGACAGAGCTCTGAGACCTAGTACAAGATTTAAAGCCCTAAAAAGGGTGCTTGAAAGTTCCTATTGTCTGATAGGTTGTTTGATAAGACAGAGAGAAAAAGTCAAAAAATTGACTGGTAAAGGCTAGTAGGGTTTTAGGCTTCCTCAAGGCAATTTCAAGAAAATGGGTAGATTGAAGGTTGAACATCAAGCAAGATGGATCAATTTGAATATAGAAAGCATGGAGACAATATCTTCAACTCCCCTGCAAGTAGTTCTAGCATGATGAAGAAGTTGGTACTTAGATCCTTCTAAGTCCAAGGAAGAGCCATTGATTACAAAATGTGTTAAATCTTCAAGGGTAAAGTACAAGGTTGAAAGCTCTCTGAGAAGAGTTGGAGCAGGACTAGAGTAGTCTTTTAAGCTCAAAAAGGAACCCTTGGTAGTAGGTTCCAGGCAGGAGACAGTGGAAAGTCTCCTAGAAGGAAGTACAAGCAACCCTTGGAGTTTTAATACACCATATTGGTATCAGAGCTTGGAGTTAGATTCAAGGCTTGTGATTAATGAGCCAATCCACTGAGTCAGTAGGAGAGAATACACCAGAGGAAGGAACCATGGTGACAAATGCAGAGCTAGCAAAGAAGGTAGAAGAGCAAGAGGAAGATAACCAATTGCTCAGAGAAAGGATATCTCAGATGGAGAAACTCCTAGATGAAGTCCAAGAAACAACAGATACTATGAAGGACAAGATAAAGTAGAAGGAAGAGTAGGAAGCCAAGGAAAAAGAAGAGGATTTGGAGGAGGAAGCTCCAAAGCCTGATCCTGTTCTTGCAGAGCAACCATTCTTGAAGGCATTGTAGGCCTTGAGTGGCAAAGCATTGGATGGTGTGCCACTTTTTAGTGGACAAATGGACCTTGATTCAGTTGTAGACTGGATTGAGAGCATTGAGAATCACTTTGAGTGTGATGGTATAACAGAGGCTCAAAAGGTAAAGGTGGCCAAGTCAAGGTTGAGAGGAGTAGGTCTCACATGGTGGAAGTTTGTACAATCTGAAAGAGAGAAAGAAGGAAAAGGTCCCATAGTTTCATGGAGAGGAATGGTGACCAATATAAGGAAGACTTATCTCCCTGATGATTATGAAGTCCAGTTGCACGGGAGAAGACAAAATCTGAGGCAAAAAGATATGGATGTCCAAACATATACAAAGGAGTTCCAAAAATTGTGCCTTAGATCAAAAGTGGTTGAAGATGAGAGTATCAGGTTGGCAAGGTACCTAAATGGACTCAAGTGGTCTATTCAAGAGGATATGAGTTTGGTAAACTTCAAATCGGTCTGCCAATGCTATCAAATGGCTTTGAAAATAGAAGAGAAAGGAAAAAAGAAGCAGGAACAAAACCCCAAAAGAAGAGGTAAAGGGAAAGATAGCAGAGGACAAAGAGGAAGTTATAGTGGAAGAAGCTTAGAACCAAGAGCCCAAGGAGAAGTTAGATTTTCTAAACAACAAGAAGGAAGTTCTAGTAGAGGTGGTAGAGGAAGAGGTTTCAGCTCCAGAGGAAGAAGTGGTGGAAAAGGAAGAGGCAACTACTTCACCAACATGAAATTCTATCATTGCAACCAATTGGGACACCCGGCTTATAGATGTCCTGAGAAAGGTAGCACTTCTCATGGAGGAGATAAGAGAACCAATTTGATTCAAGATGAGACAGCTGCAGCAAATAAACAATCAAAAGTACCATTGAACTTAGAGGAAGGTGAGAATCTCATGATGAGGAGGACTTTGATCAAAGAACCAGTCAAAGAAGAGCCAAGCCAAAGAAGGTCCTTGTTTAGGATAAAATGCAAGATGATGGGGAAAGTGTGCAAGGTCATTATAGACTCAGGTTCAACTGACAATATTGTGTCAGAGGAGGTAGTCAGCAAGCTGAAGTTGACAAGGATACCCCACAACAGTCCTTACAAGGTCACATGGCTCAATAAGGGTTAGCATGTCTTGGTGAATGAACAAGCATGGGTGGAGTTCTCAATTGGCAAGTACAAAGACAAGGTATTGTGTGATGTATTACCTATGGATGCATGCCACTTACTCCTAGGTAGGCCATGGCAATTTGACCGTCAAGCTGTGCATGATGGAGCTAAGAATTCATATACCTTTAAGAAGGACAATGTAACCTTCAAGATTCAATCTTTGTTAGAAGATACTGAGGTGTAGACAACAGGTTCTAAGCTACTAATAGCTGGTGAAAAAGAGTTCTTAAAGGCCTTGGAAGAAGGAGAAGGAGTTGGCTATGCAGTAATGATCAAGTCAAGAGAAGTAAGCAAAGAGAAGGCAGCTGAAAAGCAAGAGTTACCCAAGGAGATTCAAGACTTGTTGCAGACCTATGAAACAATTGTAAGTAGTGGTCAACCAGCAACCTTACCTCCTAAAAGAGCCATAAGTCATAGGATAGACTTGATACTAGGAGCCACCCTTCCAAACAAAGCAGCCTACAAGATGACACCTCAGCAAAATGAGGAAATAGCTAGGCAAATTCAAGAACTACTTGACCAAGGTCTTATTAGGAAAAGCATTAGTCCTAGAGTTTACAAGAAAACCAGGACAAAGGAATATAAGGAACATCTGATCCAAAGACAAGGACAATCTGAAGTTGATGCAATCTGGATCAAGGAGGCAGAGTTCAAGAAGTTGGGCATTGATCCCAACTTGCTCAATCCAAGGATGGATTGAAGTTTTTTGTTTTGGGGAGGGTGGTGCAGGAGCACCTAGGCTGACCTCCAACAAGTTTGTGAACAATTTTTGGCTTGTACCTGATCTTAGCCAAATCAGGGTGTTAGTAGGTTGTGTTGGATTTTAGAAGATGTTGTGTGTATAGAGAGTTAGTCATTAGGACTAATTTTATTCTAATTAATCATTGTGGGTTAATGTTGTTAAATTTTGGCTTTATTAAGCTTTGGATAGCATATATTATGTTACAAAACATTTAGTGGATTAAAGCCACATCATCATTGTTTGAAAGATGCCAAGGAATGGTTAGGGGAGATGTTAGTTGCTCGAGATCAAGGTGTTGAAGATCCTAGGTTTGAGGAACATGGCACAATCAAAGCATAATGGAAGTTGCAAACTGCGGATGTAAAGTTGCATGGCAAGATTTGTGTAAATTGCATGCAATGTAGTGATGGGAATCCCTAGAAAATAGGGTAGGTGCTCAACCAAATCCCCTTAAACTGTGGAAAGGGAATCTAAATGGATTTAAGGGGCTCGTAGACAGTTAGTTTTTGCATTGTAATGAAATTTTGGTGTGAAAAATACAAGACAGTGAATAGATTTTCAGTATTTTTCTGTGTGTTACCTGTGTGTTTAGAAAAGCAGTGATTCAAAAGACTTTGTTTACACAGATTCCTCACTGTTCTCAGGTTCTTTGAATAGATAGGAGTGTATTTCATTTTGTAGATAAGAGTTAAGATTAGATTCAGTGTTTGTGTTTATAGTTTTAGAGTTGTAGAGAGGTCCTCTGAAATCCTCATGTGTTTTGCAATAGAGTTCTAATAAGTGTTGTCTACTCAGATTTGGCACTGTATTCATGTTATTATAATAGATTTGATTCACTTTTTATTGTGTATCCAAGTTGAGTGGAGTAGGGTTATTCATTTGAACCCTTAGATCATAATTTAAAGGGTTTGAAAGTTTAGTTTTGAACAGTCAGTCAAAACATGGCTTCCCCATGAAATCTGCCCATGAGGTTTTCCTAAGGTTGATGGAAATGACATGGGAGCCATGCTTTTCTAAATATTTAGTCATAGGAAACTTTGAGATCCAAGCAAGAAGTTATATCACCAAACCCTAGGCGAGTTTCAGTCACCCGGTTAGGAGTTTGGAATAGAAAAGTTGAGAACTTGGGCAGGGGCAGAAGGTATAGTACGGTACCTGTATGGTTTCATGAAGGTTTTGGTCATATTTTGATATGTTAAAGTGAGTTGAGGTTTGAAAAATCAAATAGTGTGAGGAAATAGCCAGAATTTCCTAAAACCCTAGCTATTAGGCCTTTTAGCCCTAATCCTCCTTGAATGTAGGAATTGCATGTACGGTAAGGACAGAGCTTTGAGACCTAGTACAATATTTAAAGCCCTAAAAAGGGTGCTTGAAAGTGCCTATTTTCTGATAGTTTGTTTGATAAGATAGAGAGAAAAAGTCAGAAAACTGACTGGTAAAGGCTAGTAGGGTTTTAGGCCTCCTCAAGGCAATTTCAAGAAAATGGGTAGATTGAAGTTGAACATCAAGCAAGATGGATCAATTTGAATGCAGAAAGCATGGAGACAGTATGTTCAACTCCCTTGCAAGCAGTTCTAGCATGATGAAGAAGTTGGTACTTAGATCCTTCTAAGTCCAAGGAAGAGCCATTGATTACAAAAGGTGTTAAATCTTCAAGGGTAAAGTACAAGGTTGAAAGCTCTCTGAGAAGAGTTGGAGCAGGACTAGAGCAGTCTTTTAAGCTCAAAAAGGAACCCTTGGTAGCAGGTTCTAGGCAAGAGACAGTGGAAAGTCTCCTAGAAGGAAGTACAAGCAACCCTTGGAGTTTTAATACACCATGTAGTGTCTTATTCCTCCCTTCCTTTTCCCTCCCTTCAGTATGGTCCTATACTACTCCTGGCTTCCGTTGTGAGTATGAATATGCCTAACCCTAAATGGGTATAGGTGTTTATCACTCCTTCGGTGAAGCCACCTTTGTTGATAACTATCCTAGATATCCAACCTTTCTTGAAGCCTGTGGACATGATTAATACCTCATTTGTGTCCATTGTAGTGCTTTCTTCCTCTTCCTTTGCACCCCTAGCTTCGTATGTGGGGAGTTCATCTACTCCAATGAAGGAAGAGGTGGTGGGTGGTCCTTCTACTGATGAAGTAAGAGGAGCCCAACTTCTTCACAAGGTGGTCTTGTGCTAACTTGTTCTATCCTAGTGATGGAACCAGTCTCGACTTCCCCTGAGTTCATCTCTACTCTTGAGTCACTCAGTGAGTTTAGCAGTGAACATTGGGTTTAGCCTATCTTGTTTTCTAAAGTAAGACATAACACTCCTATGGGGTACATCTTGAACTCTGTGGATGAGGTCCTAGCCCTGTCAACGATTTTTTTGAAATCAACAACTTTGACTCTACAAGAGCTCGATGGAGAGGACCTTGAGGGGCCCTCTTCCTTGGCTCTTATTGTGGGAGGGCCATACACTCCTCTTAACACCTTGCCTCTGCAAGCTCATCCTCCTTCCCCTTATGAGGATTTAGATTGGGAAGTTGATGACTTGTTGGCTAATCAATGTTAAGAGGAGGCCCCTTCTTGATCTTGAGTGTGTGTGTTTTGTAATGTGTTCCCCTGTACTTGTACTACATGTGCCTAGATGACCCTTGTCACCCCTGTTGGTGCTTGGATATATGTGTCTTTTTTGTTTCATAAAACTTCTTCTATTTGTATCATTATTCTTCCATGTTTGTGCTTGACTTTCGATAAATTGGGGATGATGCAAAGTGTTGGGGGCATTTAGGTTTCCCTTCCATGTTGACCCAATTTTTTGTTTTTATTTTGTTTTATGTGGATTCTTCCTAATATGGTTGGGGATTAATCTTTCACCTTGCATTGTGGTTACCTATTATTATATGAGATCAGAAAGATTTGACCCTTCTAAACCTCCCCCTATGCCTTGTGTTTGTATTTTCTCTTTTTTTTCTTTCTCTTTATCTTTCTCTTTTCTTTTCTTGAGTTGTCCCCTTCATGTGTGACAAAGTTTTCTCTTTAACATTTTGGTTTTTTAGAAAATTCATTTTTTGACAATAGATCTTTTCTCAAAAATCTACACAAACCTTCCTTTGAAATCACATTCTCAACATGGAACCCTAATGGAACATGTTTCCTTCATCACAAGTTTGTAAAGAAATGACTTGAGAACCTTCCTCTAGAGTGGGCACAACTTTGTTCTTCCCCTTGCATGGGGGCATATTCTTCCTTTCAAATTCCTTGATGAAGTGAACATCTTTCAAAAGGATTCCTTGTTGAGGGATTGATTCAGGAAGAAGAATATTTATTTTTAATTATGCATACCTTGAGTGGACCCCCTATTCACGACAAGTCCCCAAGGAACCCCTTTTGAAAATTTTCAAAACTGTTGACAATCCATGTAGCTATCTGCTTAACCACCTATGTGGCCGCTTCTTGACTCTACAAAGTCCGCTTTCTTAGGTTTCCTCCATGTGAGAGATCTTGGGGGATACCTCCCTCTAGGATAGAGAACCTGTAGGGTGCTTTCCTTTGAGCTTCCTCCATGTAAGAGATCTTGGGGGTGGCTCCCTTGCAAGACTAAGAGACTGTAGGGTAGTTCTTTTGATATTCTTCATGCTTAAGTTCATGGAGAATACTTTCCCTCTGAGACTAAGAGCCTATAGGGTGCTTCTTTCAGTATTCTTCATGCTTGAGTTCATGAAGATTACCTTCCCTACAAGATTGAGAGCCTGTAGGATGTTTCCTTTGGGTCTCCTCCATGCTATATTTTTTGGGGGACACCTTCCTTATAGGATCAAGAACCTGTAAGACACTTTTCTTCATAAACTTCATAGTTCCAAGCAACTATGAAGCCCCTCACTTTCCTTGACCTTCAGGTATCCCAGATTGAGCACTTCTTCCTTGGCAGTTCAGGTACACATTTCTAACCTTACACTCTTCTTGATCTACTTACCGAGTACTCATCAGTATTCGTGCTTGCTAAAGTGGGGGAAAAATGTATAGGAGTGAATTTGCACCCCTTATGAAAATTTCCATTTTTTCCTTTACCCACCTTAGAAAACCAAGTTTGAGGCTTAATTCCACCTAATCCCACTACTTGCATCCTACTTGGTGCCTTTTTTGAGTGTTAGTGGAGTTTTTTTTGTCTAGGACACTTACATGGCGTGCTTACATCCCTGGCAGATTCCTATGATTGAACTTGCAGAGGCATGAATTCTCATTGGAGGTGAATTTGTAATGCCCCCTTGGGCCAACCGACCCGAATATGGTCATTTTTCTCCATCCCTTCTTCAAATCCACTCCTTGAACAAGCATTTCATCTTCTTCCAAGCATTAAGCTCACTCTTCACCACTTCAAGCATTCAATCCAACACTTCTAGTACATTCCAAGCATTCCATTGTAGAAAAGCAACACTCCATCACTTAGGTAGAGTACGTTTGGGACCATGCCATTGCAACAAAGGCTTAAGTACTCTCATTTCTCCCCCAAATAGCTTTGAGTTCCCTTGGTGGAGGTGGTAAGCTTCCCTCTTCTCTCCTCTATCACTTGGTTTAGTGGCATAACACTATTTTTTTGTTCTTATTTTCTCTTTACTATACTATTTCTTTATCTCATTTCCTTGGTTGTCCATGGAGGTGGAAACACCTAAACGGGGGTCTGACTAAGGCAGGACCCTACAACCACCCAACATTTTCTCTCTTTCTATGTGTAGGTGTGCATGCTTCTTAGATAACCAGCTAGCGAATGAGTTCCTTGGTGAGATTCTCCTTATTTTTGTCACTCTTACATATTTTATTTATAATATTAGAGACTATTTAATTTATCTAGTTGTGTCATTCTGGCCCTTTAGTTAGGAAGCTAGCCTGTTACCTAGTTTTTTTGGCTTGACCTCTTCTTTATTACTGTCTGGCCATACAAACACCAACACACTTTTGAGATGCCAGTGCACCACGCTGACGTCCAACGATCGCGCTTCTATCCTTAGATAGAGAGATTTCTAAGACATAGTGTTAGACCTAGAAACTGGCTCGCCTAGCCTTTTCCTCTATTTCAAGTCTATAGAGTAATTGAGAGGCCCCATGGTCCTCGTTACCCTCACCTCTCATATCCTAAACATTACACTTAGTTGAGGTAAGTTAGGGTTGCCTCTCACATCTTGACCATCCGTGACATAGGGTCTTGCACGCGATGGTCCCCCTCTCTTGCAGTATCAAAATGGAATACAATACATCCATGTCAATGTTACAACATTAAACTTAGATCAATACATCTATTTCAACATTACATCAATAACCTTCATGAATACATCTATTTCAATGTTACATCAACAAATTTGAAAGTAAAGTTACATTTACAAATGGGCTATGTAATCCATACAAAGTAATACATGAGTGCATCCATAGCATAAAGGTACTTGGATCCTCAACCGCCTTGACATCGCTGGTCTTCTTGCAAGCTGGGGCCAAGAGTGTGATTAAGGCACCTTTTTCTCCCAACCACGAAGTACATGACTTCCTTGAGTTCTTCCTAACTCAAGAATACCCCAGCCCTACACGAGGAGCCTAACAACCTAGAACAATAAAGCAGGAGGGAACTCTCAACGCATGCCTGATGCCTATATGCATTCCTATACTATAAAAACATATTTCTTGCATGCAGGACATGGTAGAGACATAAAAATTCTAGGTTTTTTTAAATAATCCATCTATTCCAATGGTACATTTGTTTGGCCAAGCATTAAATCATAAAATGGTAGTTTATGAAAAGGCTAAACTACCATCTCTGTGCATCCACATTTGGCATCCTATCCCATAAATCTCTCATAAAGAAAATAAATAATGCATTCTTCACATAAAATTTCATTCAATTTTTTTTAAAAATTACACATATAAACATTCTATCACAAAACATATTTTATTTCCAAATTCTCAAATAGATTTGTATAAATCCAATAAGTTATAACATGTTGTAGACATGTAAAATATGCATGCACCTAATTTGGAATC
>VDFB02000002.1:207429443-207487353 GCA_007258455.2 Sequoia sempervirens | reverse complement strand
AGGAGTCCTTTTCAAGAGAAATTTTAATGGTGTGCTCCTACGGTGTGTTACTTCAGGGGAGGCGCAGAAGATCCTCGACGCATTTCACAATAGCGACGAAGGTGGACATTTCTCCGCTAAAACCACAGCCATCAAGGTCCTACGGGCTGGATATTACTGGCCCATGCTTTTCAATGATTCCTACTCTCTAGTAAAGGCTTGCAAAAAATGTCAGTTATTCTCCGACCGAAGGAAGAATTCAGCGATGCCCCTGAAACCTATCGTGGCGGATGAACCATTTGCTCAATGGGGTTTGGACTTTATCGGAATGATCAACCCGGTTTCCAGTTCGGGACATAAATGGATTTTAACAGCTACAGACTACTTCACAAGGTGGGCTGAAGCTGTTCCCCTTAAAGAGGCAACGGAGGTAGAGATTGTGGATTTCCTCGAGGCTCTGGTGACGAGGTTCGGCCCTCCGAAGACGATCATTTCGGACAATGCTAGAGCATTTGTAGGCACAAAGGTATGTCACTTTGCATTGAAAAATGGCATATTCCTGAAAACATCTTCAAACTACTATCCACAGGGAAATGGCCTAGCTGAGTCAACAAACAAAAGTTTAGTCCGACTTCTCAAAAAAGTGGGCTCAGAACACCAAAGGGAATGGCACAAAAATCTCCGAAAAGCACTCTGGGCCAACCGCATAACACCTAAACAAGTCCTCAAGACTTCGCCCTATGAGCTAGTATATGGGAAAGAAGCGCTGCTACCTATCTCTATGGAAATTCCGGCGATACAGTTGTTGAAATCTCTTGAGATAGAACAAAATGGCGCCATGGAAGTTCGGCTTGCCGAACTATTAGAAGTACAAGAAAAAAGGGAGAATTCCCTAAAGGCCATGACTGGCCGTCAACAGGTGGTCAAACGGTGGTTTGACAAAAGGGCTTCCGACCAAGGCCTAAAAAGTGGAGATTTGGTGCTAAAATACGACAGCAGGGCTGCGAAGCCAGGTCAGCATGGTAAGTTTGATAGCCTATGGGAAGGACCCTTCAAAATCATTCGGTGCATGCAACACAATGCCTTCGAGCTGGAAAATATGGAACAGGAGCCCCTAGGAATCCCGGTTAATGGGATTCACCTTAAATTGTTCCATTAAGCGTCAGGCCCTACCTTGTACAGTTGTAAATAACGCTTTTTCTTTTTCCCTTCCTGTTTTTGGCCTATCGTTTTGCTAAACCAATTGACTTGTTATGTATTCACTTATCATCGTTGGTAGGTGAAGCACCGGAGTTCTTAAAACACAAAAGTATGCTCATAAACAGAGATAAAACATACAAAATTGGCAAACCCAGAAAAATTGCACGCAGAAGCAAACAGGAGTATAAAATTTCACAACAAAAAGAGGCGTATATTTTTATATACATGTTTCTGAGTTACAAAATGGCATGAAGGCCGATTTTCAAAATATACAAAGTATAAGAGCATATATATATACGTTGGCCTTTTATCAGGCTGATACGGAGCAAGGGGTAACATCAACAAACACCAGGGCAATAGGACCATCTATCCGTAGGAGTGGCTAGCAGCAACCGACGCATTCAAGACAGCGTCCGCTTCTTCCTCAGCAACAGGTTCCTCGGCGGCACTGGCAGCATCATGAAGCGCGGCTGTCGTCGGTGGTGGGTACACCAGGTCCCTGAAGTCAGTATACCACTCTACGTCGTAGAATGGTATCACGTTGTAGCTTCTGAACAAGAAGTGAAGAGCCTGGGTAACCCTTTGTTGATGCTGACCACGGGTCTGCAGGCGGAATCCACTAAGGAATGGTAGCCAAGCCACGACAGCTTCTTCTTCAATATAGCGACGTAAGTCGCTGGCTGATGGCAGGCCGATTCCATACGCAGCGTGTGTGACAACCTCGCCAAGCCCGTTCAGGTACTTCTTCGGGAAGATTTCTTTGACTAGCTTCAATACAAGCGGCCGAGGGACACAAATGTCCAGCATAGACGCCACAAAGTGTGAGCACACATCGGTGTTCACCTGATGCTTATCTTCATACTCCACACAGTCCTTGCCGAGAACCCACTTAATGGCTACTAAAACCAGCGAGTGCTTGTTCTTCGTCATTCTCTTAAGCCTCCTGGTGGAGATTTCACCTACAAATGCTGTTTGTGATTTGAAGGAGGTCAGGCGAATGGGAGTATCCATCTCTCCTAGGACTATTCCTAAATCTGCTAAGTATGCCGAAAGCTGCTTACTACCTAACCTATGAAAAGACTCGCTTAGCAGTATTCTACTTGCCTATCACTTCTCGACGCAAAGTGTGTATGTTTGCTATCTACTGGCCTATTTATAGAAAATTGACAAGACATATGCCAGTCCGCCGTAAGCAACGTGATGTATATTGGCTACAATCTCGAGGGCCGAGTCTGTGTTTGTTCACGTTTTGGGCTGGCACACGCATGGTAGCACGGCTCAAGGCATGCTTAATTAAATCAAGTTAATTAATTGAGCTTTAAAAGGGTGGCACTTGCTGATGAAGGGACGTATGGCCGTATGCTATGGTGTCAAATCTCAAGCACATCCCAGAGCCCGAGGCGATATTCGTATCTCTTTCAGGCGGTGATCGTTTGCTTGGCGTAATCATTCCGGCCTGGGATATTAATTACCGGTACATGCTAACACAACGCGAGGAGGCCAGTTGCAAGCTCAATTTCCAAGAAAAATCAGGGCGTATCACACGATATCCTAAAAGCAATGATGAAATCCGGCCACCTCGGAAAAAGCAATCAGCTCATCTTGCACGAGTCGTGGAGTTACCGGTACATGCCGAATTAAATGCAAGGGCTCGCGCTCGCCTACCACCTTGAGGAAAGTTGCTATTATTGTATGATAATGCTTATTGTTCCTAAGTCTTTTTCCAAAAAAGCTAAGGAGTACGCGAAGTGTTTTCTATCTGTATTTCCAGTGCAAGCGTATTCAAAGGCCAGCGAACCTTCTAGTTCTCCCGCGAAGAAAGATGGCGGAATCTTCAGCTCAGCCAGCAGAGGAAGGGATTAGCCAGGAATTGTATTCGGCTATTCGTTCTTCTGCCGAGGTCTACGTGTACGATGATGTAGCGTATGCCACTCCTGGTATACCCCAGAAGGTGAGGAGACCCAACACAGAGGAGCTAGAGAAGCCCAAAGAGTGGAATAACCCTAAAAAGGTTGGAGAAAAGTGGGAAAATATATATGATCCAAAGCTTGCTAGGAACCCTAAGTCTCTTAGAGAGGCGGCTTGTGCAAGATTATTAGCACCAGTGGCGGAGAAGGCAACGGCAGGTAGAGTCTGGTATAGCGGTTTGCCACAATACATGGTCCCATTCGTGCACTATTGCCCGGAGGTGGTTGACGCAGCTGTTCAATGCTATAATCCACAAACCCACTGCATTGAGGGTCGCAATTTAAGGGTTCATATCAATCAGGAAGCCATCTGGCATATGTTATGCATTCCTGACCCCAGGACAAGAAAGGAGAAAATCGAATATTTCCGCCCAAGCAAGGGGGAAAAGATATGGAAAAGGATGAAAACCGGCTCCGATTTCCTATTAGAGGAGACTAAAAAGAAGGGTATTGTGTCCGCTAAGTCACCAAGCATCCCATTGTTGCGCGGTTCATTCCGCGACGACCTTCAGGATCCCATATCCATGCTGGCGTTTGTTTGCGGCCGTGATTCTGATGAAAAGATCGAGGCTTTTCAGCTGGGCCCTGCAATACAGTTTCGCAGGCAACATGAATCTTTCTGGTATGATTTTGCCGAGTTCATGGTCGAGGAAATGATACAGCAAATAGAGAATTATCAGGCGGAGACGAAATTCAGATTTCTTTCCTACCTGGTCCACATGTTCCTGCATCAGAATCCGGATTTCTTCGCCCGATTTTTCCCACTATCAATTTTTGATGAGCAGAATAAAAGAAAGCCGGTATCTACATGGACACCCTACCTTTCCGCAACATATGACTACTATGCCTTCGCGGACTATTTCATAGCCCCGGTCCTGAATGATTTGATCGGAGAGGGTGATATCGTCCGGCTTAACACTGAGCAGACTGGATTTCTGCAAAGCTACATCCCCGCTTGCGACTGGTTCCTGGGCAAGGATTTCACGATCCTTCGAATGAGGGGCTTTATTGACAGGCCTTTCCTGCTCCCGGCTTGCATCACCGATAGAGTGCTCGCGCTGGAGGTTTACCGGCAGGTATGCGTCATTGATTTCATGTTTTGTAGCAGCAAAAGGGTCAAAAAGAAGGGATTCTTCAGTTGCCCGAAGAGCTTCAAGTCAATAACGCTTGTCAAAAAGTGATCTCATCAACTGCTAGGGGACAAGCTGGCACACTTAGGGCTAGTATTAGTAAACGATAAGTGGGATTACAACCCTTTCAATGACCTACCTGAGCTGCATATGAGAGTTACGCATGTTTCTCGACCATACTGGGAGAAGCGGCGTAATAACCGGACTGATAAAGATGAAGATCTGGTTGAATTGGCACAAATCCCTACGTCGGATACCAGAGGCCCATGGCACAAGTTCTACTTTCCAGTGGCCGTGGCCAGGGACAACATTCCGATAGAGCGCAGCATGCTCAACAAGTTGAAAGTGGACGAGGAATGGAACGATGAAAAAATAAAAGCTTTCTGGAGATACCGCCAAGAAACAGGGCAGATGAGGGCTCCTTATAATAAATTGAAGGACGACCAGGAATTCGAAAGACACTGGGATGAAGGCCATCCCAGCCCTGACCTCCAGCGCTAACAAGAGCGAAGCAGAGGGTTCCGATGAGCAGGAGGAAGAGAGGGCGATATCTTCGCAGGAAGGTGATGCTCCCGAGCATCCCGCCTATGTCGGCACTAACGTGCGCTTTAATATATCAAGGAGTTCACTTACGCGCACATGGGCCGCTAAACCGGTCAGGCTAGTACCCCAGCAGAAAGATCCGACTGCCGAGGTTAGTGAGAGTCCCCCCGCGAAAAGACAACGCACGGAAAGTGTTATCGGGACAGTTTCACATGAACCGGCCGAAAGGGAAACACCCGCTGCTAGTCAAATGCCAGAGGTTGCGGTCGAGTCCCAAACGATCCAAATGCTACCGCCGACCAGTCAGCAGGTACATTTCGCTCCTTCCTCTCTTGCATCTCATTCTTTCACGTCCGCTCCTGCTCAATTGGCAACTCCTGCCATTCGTCCGAGCCCTCCACCCTCTGTTTCTGGCCCATCTTATTCCGGGGGGTTTGCCCAATATTCGCAAGCCCAACCATTTATAATCACCCCTCCAGGCATGCTAACGCCTACTGCTGCCGCCCAGGCTTTCCTCACCTCGCTATCCGAAGATATTCCTCCCATCGGCCCCCACTCTTTTTCCGGGATGCTTACAGATCCCTTCCCACCACAGCAAATCGAGCCCCAGGCAACGACTCTTTTTCCTCGGCCAACAGGCCTTACGACTGAATCTCCGGTTCAGCCGTTGCAATTATCCAGCCAGGCTGACACCCCCCAGGCTAAGCTATGGAACGTGCCACACTTTTCCCCGCAAACTGTCACCCTCCAGAAGAAGCAAATGCTGGCGCCTATGAAAGTTACCTATCCCTACGCCCTACCTTCCGGTGTTCCCTTCGCAGGAGGGCTGGTTTCATCACCAGCTGAGTTCATTGCATAGATAGATTGTGGGAAGGAGGCTTGCGCAAATAGAATGAGGCGACGAAGGGAAAAGGATGACAATGCCCCCGCCGAACCGAGAGTACAGGCTTCGTATGACGAGGCCCGCCAAGAATTGAAGTTTGCAACTATGTACCCAAGGATAAACAAGCCTCGGGGAGAAATGCAACCAGAGGACTATGATATTTATGCTGTCGGACTGGACATGAAGATGGCCCGGCCACAAGATAAAGTCGAAATCATGGAGGAGACACAACGGGTGGTCACTTCCGATTTCCTAAAGACTGGTCGCCAGTTGAAAAAGAAGGATGAACAGCTCAAGGCAGCCAAGGACAGGGTGAATTTTCTAGAGGCAAAGGAGAAATCCTTAGAGGCGGATATCGCCCGAATGACAGAAAGGGCGCTAACAGCAGAGAATGAAAGGAACAGGCTCCAAGGCGAAATTGCAAAGGCCCGAGTAGCCGACCCAGCCGTATTAAAGGACTTGCAGAATCAAAACCAAGCGGCGCAACAGAGCCTACAATCGATGGAAGAAGAGCTTGAACGCTTCCGCCTTGAGTTCAGACAGAAGCTGGCAGAAAAAGGCGAAGAGATGGAACGCCTACAAGATCAGCATCAGCAGAAGATACAGGAAAAAGAGGCCGAATTCAAAGATTTGAAGAATAGACTGGAGGAGGAGCTCCGAGAAACGAAGGCCAAGCTAGAGGATGAGCTCCGAGAAGCGAAAGCTTCATTAGAAGAGCAATCGGCTAACCACTCTAGAGCTGAACAGAATTGGCAGAAACAAATGAACAACTATGAAGCGTTGTGGACATCTGAGAAGAAGAAGAAGGCAGAATTTGCCGAAGCTCTCATTTCACGAGACGCAGAGATTTCTTCGCTTAAGGCCTCCCTGCTACCAGCCTCTGCCCAACCGGATATCATCCCACTGGTCAGGCAATTGTACATTTCTCACTGGGAGAAAATCAAAGCCTTCTACCTAAATCTGCAGCCTACCCTCCGGTTCATCGACAGAGCGTTAAAACTCAATCAGGAGGCCCATGACACAATGGAACAGTTCCCGCATTTCATCCTGGAAAAGGTTCCTGAGGCGAGGGACTTGTTAAATAAGCTATACTCGGTCTCAGACGAGATCCTCGCCGGGGCAGGTATTGAAGATAGGGATAACGCAGCTCAGACGGCAAATAGGTTCATTCATTGCCACTCTGCTTTCCAGCGTACTAAGGCAGCAGCGGCTTTTCTAAACAAAGCGCTGGATGGCATTCGAGGGAGTTTCTCTGAGTTAGGCAGGTTGGGATTACCGTCCCCATTTCTTGAGGATGGCACTATTGCCACGGCTGCGCAGATTACCGAGATCATTGAGCAGAAGGAGAACGATCCGGAGGCATTCAAGGAACTCGGCAGCCCCCCAACAGCAGCAGATATCGAGGCAATCATTCATCCACTCTCTCAGCTACTGTTCCACATAGAAGCAGGCGCTGGCCTGCCAGAGGTGCTGCCTCATAAGGAAGCTATTGATCTCCGCGGAGCACAAGAGAATTTGCGCAGCATGGCAAAGCCATCCGAAATTGAATGGGTGCCTTTGCAGGCTGCACTTTCAAAGCTCTAACTCCATTTGCCCTAGAGAGGAAGGCTCTGGTCTGCAGAACCAGAGAGTTTTTGGGTTCTCCGTTCCTTATCCGAAACGCCCCTGTTAGTCGCCAAAAGCTGTTGAAATACTATTCCACTCAGCTCCCTTCGGGTCCCCCTTTTTTTGCATGTTCATGGTGTGCATTCCTCGCTTCGCAACTTTGGCAAGCGGCTCCCCTTTTTGCTCTTGAGATGTTGCGCTGAGCGCCCACGTGTCACGCCTGCGGGGTTTTTCATTTTCTGTTGCTTTATGTTTTCCTACGGGTTGCGAAACGGGGCCCACAT
The DNA here is from genome assembly GCA_007258455.2 of Sequoia sempervirens. Taxonomy (NCBI): domain Eukaryota; kingdom Viridiplantae; phylum Streptophyta; class Pinopsida; order Cupressales; family Cupressaceae; genus Sequoia; species Sequoia sempervirens. Next base: position 207,479,762 of record VDFB02000002.1, on the reverse strand, counting down.
CTCTATACTTGGCGGTGTTGCACAATCTTTCCCTAGCAGGAGTAGAGTATGCTGTGGCGGGCTGCGAAGGATTTCTATGGGCCTTCTTTATTTCCTGGCGGGGCCCACCCTCGCTCATGTGTCAACGGTTCGCGGCTTTTAAAACAACAGCAGGGACGAGAGCACCACGGGCTGCGAAACGCAGCCACGCGTCTTTCGCCCCCTTTTCATGCGGCCTTTCCCCGTTTTCAAAGTAGCCTCTGTCCCCTGAACACGTGTCACTTCTCCGCAAGCTCCCGGTCACTGGAGAAGGAGTTTTCATTCGGGCCGCGGTTTGCTGCCACGTGCCTTACATCGATTATCAAAGCAAGCTGTGAGATGGCCGAGCGGGATGGTGTCATTGACTGCTGCTCGCCATGGTTCTCTAAGGCGGTGGACGACACTCGTCGCTTCGAAGCCTGGTTGGGACCACTGCCATCATTCCAAAAGGGCACGCCTGTAACTAACCAACTGGATGCTGTGCCCTGATTGGCTGCTCTCATAACGGCATTGGGAATATTCTTATCCGGGCATCATTACGGGGGATTGTAGAATCATTCTGTTACAACTCTCCAGGCGGTGGGATTTTGCTCTCCGGCTATATATACTCCCTCTGTTGAGGGAAAATGGTCCAAGATTTGACAGGAAGAATACTGGTTTTAGTAAGAGACGCCAGGCCTCTTTTGCATGTTTAATTGCAAGATACTTTCAGACTGTGCCTATTGTTCGGCCTTTCTGCTTTTTATGTCTTGATTAAACTGTGAACTGTGCTTTTTATTGTCTTAAGCATTTCATTTGAGGAGACTTCTATATATTGAACACAAACTTGCTGGTCTAAATCATGTCTTAATGACTCTTCTTAGCAGTAAGAATGTATGCGATACTGTTTTATGTCAATTGAATGAACTGTTTATGCTATTGCTTTAAGCTTCCGGTGTTTTGGAACATATCAGTAACATTCAGGCCCTTGAGTCTATGATTTATCGTGCCTATCAAAAAGCTTTGGCGCATCGCCTTAGATTAATATTTGTTTCATTATATCTGCTTCCTTTTCCCTTTCCAAAAACCATTATATAGAAGAAGCCGACTTCTTTAAAATCCGGAGGTCACTCAGTTTGGCGCAAAGGGGTCCCCCTTGAACTGAGTTTCCCATAAAGGCACTGTTATCCCGTCAATTTTTGGCGTCAACAATAACCATACAATTTCTATGTTTCCTCCTAAGATCAAACAAGTTTATAAACCTAAACAAAAAGTGATTGAAAAACCTTCCATGGTTCCTTTCGTTCCTCCCTTGTAGGAAGAAAATAAATCAATATTTGATAAACCTACTCCTACACAATCACAACTTGACAAACCGTGCAAGAAGAAACCAAAATGCTAAAGGGCATAGGCATGGACATCATTCTATTGCTCATAAGCTAGAAGAATAGAACAAATAAAAAAAACAATATCAATATCTAACTCAAAAAAAGTATGATGATTCTCCACCTTCACCACAACAATAACATGAAACCTCTATGGACATTGTCATTAGACCTTTTTGTTGTGATTAACTTGGATGATGCTAATGAGATTGTTAATATTGATGATGAAGTGCATAATGAGCTGAAATTATTATTTTCCTCTTCCATGAGCTTAGATGAGCATGATCATGATGATCCTCCTAAGAGGATTACATCACCATGTGTTGAGCCTGGTGATTGTCCTAGTACGCCACTCATCATTATCCATTTGACTATTTATCCACCTTCTGCATATATGATGAACAAGATTGGGATGCGGAAAACTTGCTTTAGGTTGGCTCGGACGTGTCATACTAGTTTTCTTCTTTCATACTTTTTGTGTGATGACATTTGTGTAATGTGATCCCTCATACTATGTTTCTTGGCATGTCTTTATGTGTGTGATCCTACTTTGGACTACCCTTGTCACTCTGTTGGTGCAAGGATACAAAAAAAGTGAATTTGTGGCAACATTCTTCTATTAGTATCTATATTCTTCTATCTATCATAACCATTGTCTTTTCATTTGTCTTGTGTTTTCCTTTTAGGGATGACACAAGGTATTGAGACATTTAAGTCTCTTCCATGTTGACCCAAAATTCTTTTCTTTGTTTTTGTTCTCTATGTGTCGTTCCTCCTTTATGTTTGTTGTTCTATGAATATTTGGGGAATGATGTTGGTTCCAAGCTCTATTATGTCACTGTACCAAAGACATATGCTAACTCTAGATTTGTGGATCCCTTATGTGTTATCTTAGGATTACATATGGGGGAAACCTCCTTTCCATGATGTAGCTCTACTTGGAAACATATGTTTGGCATAGGGATTTCCAAATAAGCTCTCATGTATTCATCTTTATCATTCTCTACTTTAATGTAATTGCTCACAACATGGTCTTTAGAAATTTCTTTAAGTGGGGGGCATTCAAAACCAAACTTTTTTTTCTTGCATGACCTTGTTCAAAGTGTGGTCTTCTTATTTTAGGTGATGTGTCTTCTTGGTAGTGACATTGGGTTTTATTTCCTCCAAGATTGTGACCTTTCAAGTGGCATATGACATTCCATTAGTGGCAATGCTATGGATTGCATTCCCTAAGGTGTGGATCTTTTATCCCTTGACTAGTCCTCTCTTATTGGTGATGTCAAGTGTGATGTTCCCTAACGTGATACCTTTCATGTACTAAGAAAAACCCCTTTGACTATCCTAAAACCAAATTCTTGGCCATTAAGCATAACAAAAATTTATTTGTTGTGCCTTTATATCATGAGTGTCTGGCATAATGCAGCTTGCTAGCTTTGTGTAAGCATTTGACCATTTAGTGTGGCACCTTATCAAAGTTATCAAGGAGAATAATTTTTGGTATGGTTGACATATGGGAGACTATTGAACTAGCATGACTTGCCCATCTACCACCTTTTTGTGGGTTCAACACCTTGTAGACCTAGTGCGTGTTTCTCACCTTTAAATCCTTGGGGGCTCACCTAGTGTATATAGGATTGCACAAGCCCTTGTGAGTGTATTTTTCATGACCACATAACATAACACAACTTGCTTCCAGTGGTGCCATGTGAGTGTGTTTGATGGATGTGGCATAATATGACTTGCTAGTCCAACCCTTTTGCATTAATTTTGACATTGTATGATGTTGTATCTTGTGTCACTACTACATGCATGTGTCTCTTTGTGCCTTTGTTGGTTTTCCATGGGATCTTAGATCTTGGGGGATTGATCATCCTCCTTTATCCTTGTCATCTTATCTTTCCAAAAATTGCACAATTATCCCTCTCTTGACTTATTTATCTACTTTAGTGTGAGTTTGAGTGTGGGTTCATACTCTCACTACAGTGGGGGCTAAATGTAGCATAGAAAATTGGATACCTTTACAATTTCACACTATGTTTGGGTCCCTTAATTAATTAGAATAAATTAATCTTCTAATTGACCAAATTATGTATTCCAAAGCCTTATTATTCTCCTTTTATGAAAGGGAAACCTATATTAAATGATTACAAACATTAATTAAAACACCTTAGAAATTGCGTCTCCTAGATTTAGACCTCAGGACCCATTCACCAAGGGTGATTCGGTCCTCCTTAAGTTCCAAGACCTAATTTTTAATATGTTTTTGTAAGCCTTTTAATGATTCAAATTAAAGTTTCAAATGTTGGCTTGTGGAATCTAAGTTTCGAGAAATTAGATAAACACCTATAAATATAGTTATTTTATCAATTCAAGTCTAAGAAAGGAGAAAGCAAGAGGTGAACTTCACAAGAGAAAAAATAATTGTCAAGAGTATTGAAGAGAAGATTTATCAGTCATCTACAGTAGCAATCAAGATCATATCACCATGCCAAAGTTCATGCAGTGTGTTCATGTCATATTTTGGAGCTAACATTGTGATGCAAGTTTCAAGCATTCAAACATCAAATCAAGTATAAAATTAAGCATCTAAGAAAGAAAATTGATAAAATATTCAAACCTTAGAGAGATGTGTTAGACTCCAACCCTCTAAGGGAAGCCAGTAAGGGTTTGGTGAGTTGTGATATAGCTTTGTTCATTCATCAATTTCTTCATTTATCATTAGTTCATTATAATCAACGTTTAATTACCAACATGGGGTTTGACTAAGGTAAACCCCCATTCACCAAAAATAAATTTTTTTCCCTCTCTTTGTATGTACAAGTTTACAGGTGAAGAAGGATTGAAGATTGATCAAAAGAGAAATTTTGCAAAGTTGTCAAAGTCGTCAACAATGTTGCCATGCCACAAAAAATTAGATTTAGAATTTATATCTGGCTTTCCGATAGTGGAACCTAGGGAAATTAGAAGCTAAGATCCAGGATTAAAAGATTCTAAAAGTAGATTTTGGACCCCTATATATAGAGACCCATTCACCCTAGGACAAACTTGTCCTTCAATAGTGTTTAGAACCCACTTTTGGTGCCTAGTACATACTATTCCACCCTTCTTAGATCTATTTGAAATTTACTATTTATGTTTCTACTATCATAAAATTATGCATTCCAAGTATTAGGTCTCACAATTGAGTTTATTAAGGAATTTAATTTGTCTCCCAAAACAAATAATTAGTCATTTTTTTCATTTTTTGGTCATAAGAAAACAACAGATCTTCCTAATAGGGTTGACTCACCTCAAGGTTGAAAGTCAATCCTATCCTTGGGAGGTCTCTTTTTCTAATGAAATTAGGGAAAGAGTGAGTTCCCTAGAACACTTTCCATCATTTCATTTTGGTATACACACTCATCCCATTTTTTTATGTTTCAATCTCTCAACACCACCCTACCTCAAACACTTGTCTACCATATACTCCATCTATTATTTAGCAATAAAGTATACAAGAGTTACAATGAATACCTTTGAAGCATGAAGCCTCTCCATGTATCTCTTGTGTCCAAGCATGGATCCACACATCCAATGCCATGCTTCACATATGCACTCCTAATAAAGAATCAATAACGATATCCCACTCACCTAGCCAACCTTAACCACTAAATATGTGCTTTCTTTTATAGACACAAGCTCACAAAAATACAACTAAGTGGTAAGATAAAACCATGTGCCATAAAACCATTTGAAGAAAAAACCACAAACCCATTATTTAATATTGGGTACTAAGTTTTTAGTTTTTAAATATTTTCCCAATATTAAATTACTATCATATGTCTCCCACACATTAAATAATAATACAATGTTAAAATACAACATAAAGTGGTTCCAAAATAATTACTTAGTGTGATTAACCACACCAACTAGGTGCATCAAAACTAAATAATTATTTAATTACAACATTATAATAATCAAATTATGCAATGGTGTACAACACCACATCCCAACAATAATTGACTTGCATGCACACACTTTGCTCCTTTCCATGTGATAGTTGTAGAATCATAACATACCCACTATTACATATATTTCACTTTATGTAAATAATTTTTCCATATTGCAAGGAGCATCATATCATCATTTATGTTGGCTCATCCTTGCCCTATATTTGGGGGGGGCAAGGGGCTTGATAGCCTATCCTAGTGTGACACTTTTCATTTCCCCTTTGGCTAGTTATCCGCCTTTTGTATATAATGAACAAGATTGGGATGTAGACAATCTACTATAGGTTGGATTGCATGTGACATACTTTCTTTTCTTTCTATGTTCTTTATGATTGCATGTATGTAATGTGATCCCCTGTATCATGCGGCTTGGAATTTCTTTATGTTTGTGAGTTTTCTTTGGATGACCCCTGCTACTCTGTTGGTGCAAGGATATAAAGGAAGTGAACCTGTCATGACATTCTTCTATTTGTATCTACATTCTTGTAGATTTTTCTTAAAAAATATCTTTTATTTTGTCTTGTGTTTTCCTTTTGGGGATGGTGCAAGGCGTCGAGACATCCAAGTATCTTCCATGTTGACCCAAAATATTTTCTCTTTTTCTCTCTCTATGTGTCATTCCTCCTTTGTGTTCACTGTTCCATGAAGTATTTGGGGAATGATGATGCTTCTAAGGTCTATTATATCATTGTAGCAAAGACATGCACTAACTATGAATTTGTGGATCCCTTATGTGTTAAATTTTTGGATTGCATGTGGCAGAAACCTTCTTTTTTTTGACACAAATTTCTTTGGAAACATATCATTGGCATAGGGATTTCCAAATAATCTCTCATGGCCCTTTTTATCAATTGGCATTTATTATTTTTACTTTAGAGTAATTTCTCATAGTATGGCATTTATCAATTCCTTTAAAGTGGGGGCATACATTAACATTTTTTCATTTTGGCATTGACATTTTGGTATTTTGGACACTTTTCTTCATAGAAGTTGGACTTTGTGTAGCATTGGTGTAACACATTGACCATTTTGTGGCACCTTATCAAAGTTATTAGGGAGTATAAATTTTGGTATGATTAACGTATGGGAACACACCTGTAGACTTGGTGTGTCTATCCCATCTACCACCCCTTTTATGGGTACAAAATTTGTAAACCTAGTGTGCATTTCTCATTTTTCCTTTAGGGCTCACCTAGTATATACCAGACTGCACTAGCCCTTGTGAGCATATTTTATGGATGTGGCATAACCTAACTTGCTAGTCCATCCTTTTTCCTTTTTCTTTTTGCATTGTCTTTGACATTGTATGCTTGTGTATCTTGTCTTGCTACATGTATCTTACACATCTAGTGTGTCCCTTTGTCCTTGTGTTTATTTACCATGGGATCTTCGATCCTTAGGGCTTGATCATTCTCCTTGATATTTTCTATCCTATATTTCTAACATTTGTACACTTGGACCCATCTTGATGTATATTTATCTACTTTAGTGTGATTCTAAGCATAAGTTCATACTCTCATTAAAGTGGGGGCTAAATGTAGTGTAGGAAATTGTATACCTTTGCAATTTCACACTAAGTTTGGGTTCCTTAATAATTTTCCAAATTATACATTCCAAAGCCTTATTTTTCTCATTTTTCAAAAGGGAAACTAACATTTAATGAATGCAATAAATAATTAAAACACATTAGAGCATGTGTGCGTCCTAGAATCACAGGCTAGGAAACATTCACCCATTCACCCAAGGATGAATGGGTCCCATTTAAGTCATTAGACCCATTTTTGGATATGTTTTTGGCGACATTTTATTGATTCAAATTCAATTTGCAATTATTAGCTTTTAGAATCTATTTTTTTGGAAATTAGACAAACACCTATAAATACATAGTCTTTTTATCAACTTAAATCTAACACACTTAATGAGAAAATTTCATGAGAAAATATTGTTGTCAAGAGCATAATCAAGCTTTTAAGAGTATATTTATCAGTCATTTGTTGTAGCAGTCAAGATCCTAACAACATGTTCAAGATTATGTTTGTCCATGCCATCTTGTGAAGGCCAATATGCATTGTTGATCCTAAAGCATCCAAGAATTTTCAAATGTTCAAATCTATCAAGAAAGGAAAGATTAGATTTCTTGGAGAGATGTGCTTTTCTCTAGTCCTCTAAGGGAAGCCATTGAAGGTTTGGTGAGTTGTAGCAAGTAAGTGTTCATTCATCATTTCCTTCTGCATTGTCATTATCTTTCTATCAAAGTTTAATTACCAAACTTTGGGTTTGACTAAGGAAAATCCCCATTCAAACAATTTTTTTTCTCTTTATGTATGTGCAAATTACTAGTTGAAGAAGGATTGAAGACCTTAAGAATTTTTTTTGTATTCTTTCATAAGTTGTCATCATTATTGTCAAGCCACAAAAACTAGGTTGCAGAATTTATTTTTGAATTTTTGATACTGGAACCTATGCAAAATAGAAGCTAAAATACATTATTGAATGACTACCAAAAAAAAATTTAGGAGCCCTAACCAGTTTCCATTCGCCCTAGGGAAAAATAGTCATTCAATAGGTCTTAAAACTGATTTTCAGTGATAGGTGCATGTGTCCAAAACCTTCTTAGATCTTCCTACAAACTATCAATTTAGTTTTTGTACTTTTAGGAATTTTCATTTAGGTATTAGGTCTTATAATTCATTTGTTTTGAGCATTGCAAATAATTTTAATTTGGTTTTAGATCTTGCCTATTATCCTAAGGACTGAGATCCATGTTCGATTGACTCACCATTTAGGTTCAAAGTCAATCTAATACCCCCTTATTATTTAAGGATATCTTTCCCATACATTTCAAAACCTAATTTATTTTTAATTTTTAGTATGAATAAGGTGTTTTACATAACTAGTTAACCTAGTAGGTCCAATTCACATGTGAATTTTACTTACGTCCTAAGAATATTTCTAGAAGTCTTAGTTGGCATGTAATCTTGTCTTATCTCATGTCATTTAATTCTTGTGTCCTAGGCCATTTAATACTAATTGTCTCATGTCATAGGATCAAGACACTTCATGATCTTTTCTAGTCCCAACTCTCAACCAAAAAGATCTCATTTGTACATTATAATTGTATTGCATTGATGATATTTGATCTAATATTAATTTTAATCCGTTATTGATAATTTATGCTCTTTATTTTCTCTCTTATAGAAGGATATATTGGTTGTAGGTGATCCTAGAATATTGATTCCTCGAGAGATTTTAATATTAATTAAGGCATATCATGTTAGCCCTTATCAATATAATGAGTGGATATATAATTTAACATAGAAAGATATTATAGATCTTCTCATGGTAGGATTAAGGAGTTCTTGTTGCTCTTCTTCTTTTACATGCTCATCCTGAATATCATCTGAACTCTTTGAACCCTCTTCTTCTTCTCCATCCCTGAATCCAATTGGGTCTCGAGGACTATAATCCTCCATCTAGGTTTTTCAAGTTGATTCCATTTCAGATCCTTAACCTGGGCTTTGATACCCAAAATTCTGCATAAAATTGTAGATGGAGGGGGATAAGCGAAAAAATGGGAGGTTCTAGCAAACCCCCCTTTGCTATCTAAGGGGGGTTTGCTAGAACAACCTAAAAAAAATTAAAGGAAAAAAAAGAAAAACCATTTGTTATTCAAAAAATGGCTAACATGGGGTGAGAAAATCCCCCTCTTCTAGAGAACCCCCCCTCTAGCGAACCCCCCAATTTTTTTTTTGGAGTGCCCAAGCAATTTTTGTTCATCAATGCAATTGTAACCCACTTATGTGAGATCACCCTTATGTAATGAAGATATTTTTAGTTTATTGTTATGATGAGAAGATTTGAGAGGTTAGAATTGAGCTTATTTTATGGATATAGTAACTTGAGAAAGGGCCACTCAAGGTAAATATTCCCCACTTTAATTTCTACATATTAATTTATGTTGTTATAATAGTTACTTACATTATTGCATTTATCTTAATCAGATTCTTCATGTTGTGAATGCAAATAAAATCATGAGTAAGATCTTGTCTTATGTTTCGTGTTTTGTTTTTCTCAATGCATTATTATCAAAAGTGGGTTAGTTAATAGTATTAGTTAGTTACATAGTTTAGTTTTACTAATGACCTAATCACAGTCTTAAGTTGCAAGTACCCATAGCAATAGTTATATATTTAATTATTTTCATTGTTATGCAATTTATGTTTTTGCACATGTGTGAACACCTATACTAAGATGATATAGGCACTATAGAACTTCTAGATGCACATATAGTTCTAGAATCATCACAAGCTTATGTTAGCCTTGGTTGATAATTAAATGAAGTCTTTACTAAAGGTGTCTCTCTTAACAAAACCATTAGCTCTAATACCAAATGTTAGAAATCAAGGTATAACTTGTAGAAATATGAACTTTTTAAAGTGGTTGTGATATGGGGGATAATTTTCACTAAAAATTGAAGTGTCCCCAATGCTCTAGAATTTAGCACCATCAGAAAGAGTTCAGAATCTTGATTCTGACGCAACTTGAACGGAGTCGAAAGGAGCTCATATGCTCAAGCTACGACCGGCTAAAGTTCGGTCAAACTAGTACCTGAGGCCATAAAAAAGGTGAAAAAAATGGTCATCTCATAAATTTTCAAAAATGGCATCAAATCAAAGAGCTCCATGACACAAACCCAATGATGTTCATTTCATTGAAATCCAAGTTCGTACGCTCGAGATATCATAGGTAAAATTTGTCGTTGACAAGGGTGGACCAAGTGGTATGACTAATGACATTAGCAAGATATCAATATGTTGACGTGGTAGGTCATACAGTACAGATGTTGAGTTGGCCCAATCAGAAAGTGACACATGGCATTTGTATGTCTAGTCAGCCAACATAGGTGGAAGTCTAGTCAACAAGTATAGGCATCAGTGTGGTTGTGACATGTCTCCAATGGTGAATAACGAAGTGACATGTGGACCAATCGAGAGGTGCCACATGTTACCCCATCAACGCACTCCTATGGCCATTGAATGGTCTAACAAAAGTTTCTATTGGTTGGGGTCAAACCCCCCACCTATCAGTTACCATTGGCTGCCTTAACCACTAAGCCACACGGTATGCCTTAATATATATTGTGGTAGGTTCCTTTTGTCCACTAACTAAGTTTATATAGCTTTTAAAAATGAACTGGCAGGGGGTTGAACTCACTATCACCCCACCCCAAAAATTGTTAGCGACTACTATGCTATTGTGTGACATGTAACTATATATAGAGACCGATTCATTTTGTTGAGTGATGTGGACAGAGGCTTTAACTAAATGAATATACATTGCTAAAAATAAACCCCCTTAAGCAAATAAAAACAAAACACAAAATACTAAAAGGGGGTTGAGGACGAGCATAGAAGGGGTTAGGTTAATTATTTGTTTTATTTGTTAAGCCTTATTAAGGCATATTTTATGTATAAAAGGAGTGTAGGATCTTTGGGAGAATCGGGTGATGTCAAGGAGACAACACTTTGAAGATGTTGGATCCATTCTTGTACAACGAAGGAATGTTATGCCACTGTGCTGGAAGGGAATGTTCTTGTAATAACCTACCGAATCTACAGTTTATAAAAGTTAACTATCAACTACCTTCAGCTGATTTGTAACTAATTTGATTTCAAGAGAACTAGGGTTTTCCATTTGTTTCCAACTAATTTCAAGATGCAACTAAATTTTCCAAGATTCAATTTCACTTGAAAAGGAACTTCTAACAATTTCACAAATATCCATAATGGAATAACTGTCATTCTAGGGTTTACTTTTAAAACACAACATTACTTTATTTTTCAATAACTTACTTCTAGAATTCAACTATTCAACAGAAAGAAAACCATTGGTTAATCTAAAACAACATTTTCAAATTATTCAATTAACATATATCTTAAATGAATAACTAACTCTACATAAAAGAGAATAATTAGAACATTTACTTGGAGATAGTATTAAGAATAATTTTTATATTTGTTACCATCTTCAAACTGTATTTTCTTGAATTGCTTTATCAGGGAAGAAAATGAATTTTCATCAGGGGCTTTACCACCCAACCAAGACCTTTTGGTCTTCCCATGTCCTTCGACTGAAGTACCCGACCCTTCTCGAGGTCAATTAACAAGGATCAATTGTTATTATTTCTTTGAGCCTGGTGTCTATGAATCTATACTACTGGTTGATCCCTCCTAACCAGAAGGAGCATTCTGACCAGAGTATATCTGGAACATGAAAGCTGACTTTTCCTAACTGGCATCTACCTTGGCCAAGGATTTTCTTTAAAATACTTTTGGCATCATTGTGCCAGTTACTCTAGCACTACTGTGCCGATGCCTCTGGCACTACTGTGCTGACATCTCTGGCACTACTATGCCATCAACATACACCCTTGCTCGACACGACTGCTTCTAGATTAGGTTTCTTAATTCATGTATCATTATTGACATAGCAAAGTGCTCTTAGGTTCATGGCCTTACAATTTATTATTTGAGTTTAAATTGGATCTTTTCATAAGAAGATTAGCTAATGTTTTAAAAGAGAAAGAATAGGCATAATGATTTGTTTAAGTAGTTCACATATGAATTCAATGACAACACCAGATTAGGGTAAGGTAAAGTATATGTTTTCAGATCAGACCAGCTAGAGCAGAAAGGTTTGAGATTAAGCATGTTTCCAGTTGATTATAGAGTATTTTCAAGTGAAGTTTTTTTTTATTAGGCTTGAAGATTTAGTATGGCATCACAAAGTGAAGGTAAAGCATCAAGTATTAGCTAACACAAGACAAAACCATTAGGCTACATGGGCAAAGATGTAGATAGAATCAATCAACATTTAAGTATTAGGAGTAAGAAAATGCATGATGCTAACAAGGTTATCTCAGTTATAGATCCATGAGAGATCTGACACACAACAACTAGACTCAAATTCCTATAGGAGGCAAGGCTAGATTCTGCCAAAAGTGATGAAGAAAATTTATCCTATATCGTACATGGTCATATACATTCAAATATTTCCAAATCAACACATTCAGAGAAAGATGCATTGGTTTTCTTATGAGATAGAATATATGATATAGCTCCAAATTATAATATTGATTATATACTGAAGAAATTATCAAACAAGACTCTAGACTTGCCTAGTCATGTATGAGACTTAGAGAGAATTGGAAGAATCCCTTGCTAGAATACTAGCTATAGATGGCATGCAAATAACTCCTTAGTTTGTTTCAAGAAGAACCCTCTAAGAGAGAAAGTCATTCTAAGAAAGCTTTTGATTCAGGAAAAATATCGCTATATTCTAGAGAAAAGAAAAACAGTGATGATGGAAAAGTGAAACCCTAACAATGGCGAAAAGAAGGTATTGAGATTTTCAATGGAACAGAAAGAACTTTCTTGACCATTTTCTAAAGAATGAAAAGAAGAATCCCATCCCAAGAATGAAATCTCCAAGGTGAGGCCAACATTTAAGAGATTTCTTGCTCACATTCCACTCCAGAATCTTTCAAACCCCTTCGCATTCCATGCATTTTTTTTTTGGTGGAGTGGCGGGGTACTTTGACTCCATGGCCGTTGACCATTTCTCGTACAAAAGAACTCGACAGAGATAAAAATAAAATGTGTGTTTCAATTGTTTTATTATATAGTCCTTTTATTTATTTATTTATTTATTATTATTTAAGCTTTAATTTAAATTAAACATTCATATTTATACTATTTTATTTAAAATACCCCTATTAAGCTTTATATCTTAATTTTGGCTTTAATAATCATTATTTATTTTACCAAGGCCAAGGTTATATTTTTGTGTTGTTATTCACTTCCTAGAGTTCGATGATAATTTGATCCTTGTCAACTACATCCTCTCCTTGATGATAGTCCCTTTTCCTTCGTGCAATGTTGATCTTGCAATCACTTGACATAGGAAACTAGAGTTAGTCCATTCTTAACACTTTAATTCACATTTACATATAATATCATCATCATCATTATCATTAAATACATTCACAATCTAAATAATCATTCATATTCAATTTACATTTGCAAAAAGAAAGAAAAATAAATAAAACAAAAATTTAATCCATCATTTCACGTTCCCATGAAAGGCAGTTACAATAACAATATTAACATCCATGATTCCAATACCATAACATATCAAGTCTTAGGGGAATGTAACAGTTCTTGCAATTGTAATTCTAATTTTTGGAGCATAATCAGATTGGTCACTATGTTGGAAAGGGACCTGAAGACGTAGCCTTTTGGTGAACCCTGTTATCAATTGTGTTTTGTCTTCTATCTCTTTACTCTCTTTCTTTTAGTTCATCATATTTATTATTCTATGTTCATTTAAGCATTTTGATATGTTATTTCATATGTTTAAGTTTAATCAATCATTGTAAAAGCATTCTTTAAGCAATTGTCATAGATCCTAAATTAGATCAAGCTTGGTATCAGAGCTTTGTATGACTAGTATTGTAGAAGTGAATGCTAACAAGATTCAGGATTCAACAAGGTGAAGGCCAGCTTGAAGAATATAATCCTGAGATCGGATGATAAAGAGTTGATCCACTTTCATAGATGGAAGAAACAGGGGGTGGAAAAAGTTCAAAGCTTGATGAGAAGATTTTTAAGAAGGATTTTCTAGACATGAAGGCCATGGTAGAAGTTCTATTCTAGGAGAGGCAAGCATGAATGCAAAGACATGAAGCTTGTGAGGAAAAAGGGAAAATATCAATAGGTGATCGTGAGCCTCCAAAAACATCCCCAACTCCTTCTTTTCCTTCTTCTCTATCTTCTCCTTCTTCTACTCATTGTATGTCCTCTAATCCTTTCAAGGGTGCACATAATCCTAGAATCAAATTGGATGTAAAATTTGACTTACCAAAGTATTGTGGGGAATTGAATGTTGAAAAATTAGATGAATGGGTTCAACAAGTTGAAGTCTATTATAGAGTCCAAAATCTCTTAGATGATGTTGATAGGATCCAGTTAGCTACTCTTCGGTTGGGAGGTTCAACTCTCACTTGGTAGGAGAGTAGGACTCGGGCATAAATTTCATAGCATGGTAGAGTTAGTTTAACTTGGGCATAATTTGTCAATCCTCTTAGAAAGCAATTCTATCCCTTAGGCCATATGCACCAATTAATGATGAACTGATAAAATTTTAGGCAAGGGAAAGGTCAGTCTATTCAAGATTACACCCATGAGTTCCATAAATGGGCTATTACATTGAATGTTCCATTATACACCTAGGATACATTGCTGAAGTACATAGGTGGTCTTCACTCTTACCTAAGGCATTCCATTTTGATTTTGAATCCTAGTAATTTGGATGAAGTTTGTGTCCAAGCCACACACTTAGAGTCATGAGGTAAGGGTTCCTTCATTGATAAGTCTGATAAGAAGCCATCTAAGCCTAAGGGTAAAGACAAAGACAAAGACAAAGGCAAAGGGAATAAGACAACTACAAAGAAGAAAGAGGGTGGGAAGCCCACATGCTCCCATTGCAAGAAAGAGGGGCATGATGATTTGAAGTGCTAGAAGCTACATCTAGAATTGAGGCTAAAAAGATATGGAGGCAATAAAGGAAAGCAAAAGAATGCTATAGTGATTCAATAGGATCTTGGATCTGACTCCAGAGATGAGACAAAGATTGCTGCTCCCAAGATCCAAGGTAAAGGGAAAGGTATATCTCTTTCTTCTAATACAAGTTTTTCCAATGCAAGTGCAAGTACAAGTAAAGAATCTTCTCCTAAGGTTGATAAGCAAAGAAATGAATTGTTTCACATTCAGATTGTAACAAAGCATACTAAGGCTGATACACTGTTTGATACGGGTTCCCAAGTCAACTTAATATTTGAAGAAGTGGATAAAAAGCTTAATTTGGCTACAAAACCTCATCCTAAGCCATATCCACTTGCCTGGGTTTGCAATGATGCTCAACTATAGGTAACAAAACAATGTAAATTGAGATTTTCTATCACTACAAAATTTGTTGATGAGGTAGAGGTAGATGTAGTTCCTTTGGATATTTGTGGGCTTGTGTTAGGGAGTCCTTATCTGTATGAAAGAAAAATAATATTTTATAGGGGGGAGAACAAGTATCATCTTGTTAAATATCGGATAGAGTACATTGTACGTGCACATAAGGTGAAGACTAATCTTACACTAGGTAATGCTGGTCAAATGAAAAGGTTGGTCAACTAGATAGTAAGAACTTTGTGTTAATTCTTGTAAAAGCCAAAGAAGAAGATAAATCTGAGGCATTCAAGGGGTGTGACCCAAAACATAAGGTTGAAATGGTCAAAATTGTTTCCGCTTATGATGACTTGTTTTAGGAACCAAAGGGGTTGCCACCCAAGAGAGAGATATAGCATGAAATCCAATTACAACAAGATGTGTCATTGCCTAACATTGAAATGTACCGTTTATCCGCTATGAAAAATAAGGAAATCAAAAATTAGGTTCAGGAGTTGGTGGAAAAAGGATTCATTTGTCCTAGTACATCTCCTTGTGGTTCTCCAGTTGTGTTGGTTTCAAAGAAAGATGGGACTTGGAGAATGTGCATCAAATACAGAGCCCTGAACAAGATAATGGTAAAGAACATGTATCCTCTTCCTTGATAGATGATTTACTTGATCAATTGAAGTGTGTAGTTTATTTCACTTAGAATTGCGTAGTGGATATCATCATATAAGAATTGCAAAAGATGACATTTGGAAAACTACATTTAAGACAAAACAAGGACTGTTTGAGTGGATGGTCATGCCCTTTGGGCTTTGTAATGCACCAGCTACCTTTATGAGAGTCATGAATGATGTCTTTTGTCCTTTCATTGATTATTTTGTCATAGTCTATCTAGATGATATTATTATCTTCATTCAGACTTGGGAAGATCATGTAAGTCATGTAAATAATTTTTTCGATGTATTGAGAAAAGAAAAACTTTATGTAAAGATGTCTAAATGAAAATTCACCAAGATGTCCTTAGTGCACTTAGGCTATGTTGTAGGTGTAGACATCTAAATTTAATCACTTCCATATGATTAAATTTACTGCCTTTTCGTATATCGTATTAATATTAATTTAATAAATTAATATTATACCTTTTATCTCATATCTGTAAAGTATTTGATTTAATAATTAAATGCTTTATCTTTCACCTTCTTCCTCTCTAAATTAAATAAATACACTAATTTATTTAAGTTAGTCATTTTTTTCCTTTTGATTTAAAAATCAATTTAAAATTCCTCACTTTCTCTCTCCTTGTCACATCCTCCATAACCTTGCCCTAATCTGAATTAATTTAATTAATTCATGATTATGATGTGCATCCTCTTAATCAAAGATTAATGTCACATCATCCTACATTTGCCACTTGCTTCTAATCTTCCATTAATTAGCCTAATCCAATATTTGCACAACCTTAACCAAAGTCATTAGCTAGATTTAGCACCACTTTTTAACCAACCTTTGCATTTACCTTCTTTTGGCATTGACCCCCTTCCCATGTGAATTTTTAATTCATATTTATTTATCCTAGATTCCCCTCCTTTATATGTGAATTTTTAATTCACATTCCATCTTTCCAAGGCTTCTAGAACCTTGGACTTGTCACAATCTCCACATGTGACCAAGTCCCACCTTTTTGGAGCCCACCTTTTATCCTCTAGATACTCCTAGGAATGTGAATTTTTAATTCACATTTATATCCTCAACCACC
Organism: Sequoia sempervirens; assembly: GCA_007258455.2. Lineage (NCBI taxonomy): Eukaryota > Viridiplantae > Streptophyta > Pinopsida > Cupressales > Cupressaceae > Sequoia > Sequoia sempervirens. The sequence goes on along the minus strand of VDFB02000002.1, from coordinate 207,462,631 downwards.
TTTCCTTTTCCCATGTAGATTTTTGAGGAATTCTAGAATTCTTCAAATGTCCCTTTCACTCCCACTTGGGGACAAGGAATACCTTTTTGAGGAAATCTCCTCACTCCCCAAGGTGCTTGTTCTTCCTCCACCTCATGTACCTCTTTGAAACCTCACTTACACCTCATCTTCTCTTGGCCACTTCACCATCCACATGTCAAGATGTGAGGGCTTGTGGGTTCTCAACCCACCATAGCCCTTCATCTTGACCTTGTTGGATCAATCTTGACCGTTGAATTCTCTAGAGAATTCAATTTTTTTTATAAATACCCCCTCCTCAAGGGTATTTTGAACACTTTGGATTTTCATAACTACATGCTACCAATTTGCATCTTCAATCATCCAATATCATCTAACTATCCATCTTAATCATTTTGCACATTCAATCTTGCATTTAGTCACTCAAGAAACCATCTAAGGAGCACACAAAATCACCTCAAGCAAGGGCCAATCAAGGAGACATCAACAACAAGGAAGGTGAAATCGTTTTTATCTTGTTTTGTCCATTTTCCTTCTTGTTTTATCACTCTTTAGGCTAATCTTGAAGTTTCCTTAGTCTTTTATCACTTGCATTTTTGAGTTATTTTGCACATTAGAGTAGGATAAAATTCTTAGGATCACATTTCTGGCACGCCCGGTGGGAACCACAAATAGGTTCTTGCATTTAACCTTTGTTTTGGCTAAGAATTTTCTAGGAAAAGGTCGCAAAAAGGCGGAAGCGCCCTCTACTTTACTACAGGAAGGCAGAAGCGCCCCTGCCTTACCGGAGAAAGGCGGAAGCGCCCTACCTCTAAAAGTTTTATTTTCTTCTAACAAGTTTGCTGCAATTAGGGATATATTTAGAAGGTTTTTCTAACACTTTTCTTGCAACGGGAGGGGCACAACTTTTTGTTTTCTTAAAAATCTGATAAAATTTGTTACAAAAAGGCAGAAGCGCCCTCTAACTTCTTGTTGTAGAAAGGCAGAAGCCCCCTCTAACTTCTTGTTGCAGAAAGGCGAAAGCGCCCTCTAATCTTGTTGCAAAAAGGCGGAAGCACCCCCATTTTTGTTGTAGAAAGGTGGAAGCACCCTCATTTTGTTGCAGAAAGGTGGAAGCGCCCCTATTTTTGCTGCAAAAAGGCGGAAGTGCCCCAAAACAACACAGTTTGGAAAGTAAAACAGTCATTTTAGCTTCATTTTTGCTCCCATTTTTTGCTATTTTCAAGTAGTAACCCTCTAACATTGTTTTGGCAAGGATATTGGTGTTTTTTGCTAACGTTTTGCAGCATATTGTGGCGTAATTGACCAAGGACGGAGAAGAAGACAACTAACATTTGCTTGCAGGACCATCTATTTGATCAGATTTAAAAAAAAAAAAATTATCTTTGTTGTTTTGGAAAATAGTCTAATTAGGGGGGATAAACTTCATTGCTTGTTGTGATTGTTTATTCTTGTGTTACCCAAAGGGGCATTGATTGTTTTCACTTTCCCCTTGCACTTCGTGTGAGCATGGGTAGTAGTTGGAAGCGGTTGGTGTCTTCTTTTTAGTGGGACCTGCTTAGGGATTTCATCACCCCAAGGGACGATTCCAACCATGTGTACTGGTGGGGTATATAAAGGGGGGGGAATGAAAGTTGTACCCCAATCCAGTCATGTCATAATTGGCAGAGCGTTGAAGCTAGGGTGATACCTAGATAGACGTGAAGAGTTGGTTCGAGCCTTTTAGTATCTCGCTGGGGTTACCGACTCACGCTTGTGACAGGCTAGTGTTCACGGTTGTGCCTCACGTACCAAGAGTATATTGAGGACTCCCTAGATACCTTGTGCATCCTAGATTAAGACCTTGCCTTGCCATACCCTTAATATTAATCATAGGATTGTGCTTGCTTAAAGTGTTTCTTGTGAGAAATCTGTGAAATCTTTGATAATTTGGCCTTACTTCATCATTTTGCATCCTTGCCATAGCCTTTACCATCAAAACCAAACTCTGTCCTACCACAAAAAGGTGGAAGCACCCTTAATTCTATTGCAAAAAGGCGGAAGCGCCCCTGTTTCTGCTGCAGAAAGGCGGAAGCACCCCTTTTTTTCTACAGAAAGGCGGAAGCGCCCCTGATTTGCTGTAGAAAGTTGTCAACACCCTTGATTTTTGCTACAGAGAGGCAGATTTGCCCTTCTGAACACCCAAAATTGCCCCATTTGGATCCGTTTAGCCTCTAAACCATCATTTAATCATTCTTGACCATTATTTCATCATACTAGGCCTTCATTTTGTCACTTTAAGCCTCACAAAAGCTCCATTAGGTCCGTTTAAACCTCCATTCTATCATTCCAAGCTTCTGTTTGACCATTCTAAATCCCCATTCATTCTCCACAATTATCTTTAATTCACCCGTTCATCCATACCCTCACCTAGCAAACACCCTAACCTTACCATTTACATCACCAAACACCACCCATAACCAAACTGTCCTTAAACTGTCTTTACAAAGTGGTTACCCAATTTGACCATAGCATTTGAGTTTGATTGTTAGTCTTTAACTTCAACCCCAATCAATTCGCTTCCTTCTTGAGGTGAATTCAGTGTTGTAAGTTATCATCCTTGGCCCAGTCAATCCATTCCTATCTTGAGGTGGATTTGGTGCCATAATCATCCTCTTAATCAATCAAAGCTCTAGGTCACTAAGAGTAACTTCCTTTGATCAAGCTTAAGGTCTCTCTCTCACATCTTTCATCATCCAACCATACCCATCCAATAGTATAAATCTATCTAAACCGATCATTCAATCAAATCATGCCAAATCCAAATCCAATCTAATCCAACCGTGACAAATCTAAATCCAATCCAATCCAATCCAATCTAATCCAATCATGCCCAATCTAAGTCCAATCCAATCCAATCCAAGTCCTATCTAATCCAAGCCCAATCCAATCCAAATCCAATCCAATCCAAATCTAATCCGATCCAATATATCCCACCAAAATCTAATCAAAATCCAAATCCTATCAAAAATCACACCTCATCCAATCACAATCAAATTATTCAACAAAAGCATTAATCTACTCATCTCACATTTGCATGCCCGTTCAGACCTAATCACAGGCAAAGAAAATGGCTGACCAACAAACCCAGAATGCCCAATCAAACAACCCTCAAGATCCCAAAAACACAATCAATGTCTCATCAGATCCTAACAAAGGTACCAACATCCCTCACGATCCTCATAATGGTACTTCATCGCATTCTAACACTGAGAATTAGAATAACTCGTCACATGGTGAAGAGAGTATGGTTAATCAACCTGAACTCACACTTGAGGAACATTTTAGTAATCCTACCAATGTACAAATGATTGACCGTCTGCTTGAGAAACATGGGGAAGAAATCTTGGCCCACTTAATTGAGAAGGGTGTCAAACCCCCCTCAAATGTTGACTGGTCCAAATATGGGGGTACCCCGTCTAACGTACTCCAAGGATCCCAAAATGCACCAGAAGGTTCATACTTCTCCAATGTTCCTCTAGTTGAGGGTTGGCATCAACCTGAATTTGGAAATGCCACTCTTTATCAGGTTAACTATCCCCCACAAGCTCCAACCTCAGCTAAAGGAGGACCTCAAGTGCCTGATCCCAATAATCCTTTTGCTTATGGCATGCCACAAAACGTTCCACAACCTCCACCATTAACATTAACTGCACTCCCTCTTCCAAACCAACCTACAGTCAACGTTGGGGGCACCTCCTTTTCCACATCACTTCCACCTCCTGGGACTACAAATCTACCACCTCAACAGGTTCACCAATCTAACATTCTGCCTCAATTGCCTCCACAAGGCACACCCCAGCTGAACATTTCGAATGGTACCCAACAACCTCCTTTACACAACACTTCTACGCTGCCTCCGCCATCTCATCCGCAACAACCCATACACAATACATTGGCCTCTTCACAACAATTGCCCTACCAATCAAAAGGTAGTCCATCTTGACCTATCGCTCAGACCATATCCCCCTTTCTCGCATCCATTTTGCGTCTGAAAGCTCAACCACAACACAATATCCCACCTCCACCCATACAACACTTGACATCACAACAACAACCTCCCCAACACTACTACTATCACAACCAACAACAATTTCCCCAACAACCGCTTTATGCGACCTCCCAACAATTGTAACAATACCATCAATACCAACAAACTAACACGCAACGTCCCATCCAAGTTCCTCAACAACCTTCCCCGCACTTTTATCAAACAAATCCATATTATACCCTACAACAACAGCCCACGTATCAACAAAATCCCCTATCTTACCAACAAGCCATGTCATCATCCAATCATCCAAACTCATATTTCAACAATTCGATGCCCTTTCAGCAGGATTCTTTATCATCCTATCATCAATATCCCCCCAATCCACCACCACCTAGCTCAGATTTGCTGGAAATCAAAGCCGCACTTAAGGATCTTCAAGCTGGGGCTACAAAACAATCATTCAAATTTGAAGATATATGCCCATAGCCGTTTGATCCCTCCATCTCATTGATCCCATTTCCTAAACATTTCGAGATACCAAAATTTGACAAATACAAGGGAGACAAAGACCCTAAGGCTCACTTGCAGGAGTTTTATTCCCAGTGTCAAGAAGTCATGTACAGTGATAACTATCTCTTGCGCTTGTTCCCATGGAGCCTAGCAAGCCACGCCTTAGATTGGTTCATGACTCTCGAGAAAGGGTCCATAAAAAATTTTGCAGATCTGTCAGAAAAGTTTGTATCCTGCTTCTCTTTCAATTTGTAGAAGGATACATACACCTTAGACCTCCTCAAAGAAAAACAACAGGATGGGGAAACCTTTACCAACTACCTACAATGGTGGTGTGCATTAGCAAGTCAAATGAAGAACCCTTTGAAAGAAAAGTACATGGCCACTCTTTTCATGGAAAACTCTCATCTTGACATGGCCCACAATTTTAGACTACATTGTGTCACCACTTTCGCAGAGATAGTGGAAAAGGGACCCATCCTTGAACGTGCCCTTATTGCTAAAGGTCACATCAAAATACACAGTCATGATAAAGAAAGGTCATTTGGAGATAAACCACAATTCTGGAACAAGAACAAGAATGCGGTAAATGACGATGTGACAGACACCAAACATGTCCAAGTGGCTAATGCATCTCAAAAGCAACAGCAGTCTATACCCAATGCCATATCTGTACCATAGGGGGCACCTTGTCCCCCACAATAGTCAAACCAAAAAATTCAGGGGAACACCAAACGTCAATACACCCAGTTGGGTGAACCCCTAAGTGTTGTTTTCAATAAATTGCTACAAGTCAATTACCCCATCACATACCCTATCACCAATCCATTCGATGAGTCCAAACACAAGCCAGCATGGTTTAAAGAAAATTAGTATTGTGACTTCCATAAAATAAAGGGACACTCTTTGAATAAGTGTCAAGGTTTGAAGAATTATGTCCAAGACCTCATCGATTGAGGAGATATCAAGGTTGACCCCAGTCAACCTTCGTCGTCCAATGCTCAACTGCAGATCTATCAAAATGCCTTCCCAAACCACAATCAAGGCCCTAGCACCTCCAACAGTAATCCTCAAAACAACATCACAAATAATGTGAATTACAAGAATGTGCCCTTCAATTATGAAGGTGTTATTCATTACATTGAGCAGGTAGAACCCCGAATATCCATGATACATGTAAAAGCCAAAGACCCTCAATGTGCTGTTACCACACGATGAGCCGGCATCACTGTCCCTGCAGCCTCTGTACCCACCCAACCTACTCCTATAAACTCTCAGTACAACATCCTTGATCACCTAAGGAAGACCCCCGCTCATATATCCATTTTGGATTTGCTTAGGTCTTCCCCGGTACATCAAGAAATCCTCAATAGAGCCTTGCAGGAAACCCATGTACCAAATGACATCGATCCCACACAATTCCAAGCTTTGGTGGGACACTTGGCTTCATCTCATCACCTCCACTTCAACCAGAATGATATGCCAAACATCGATGTCAACCACAATCGCCCCTTACACATCGAAGTCGTGGTTGCTCGCCATAAAATAAAAAGGGTCTTGGTAGATAATGGCTCTGCCCTCAATTTATGTACTTTGAAATTCATTAAACAAGTGGGGTATACCCAAGTAGACTTAAGTAACTAGATCATTACAATCAAGGGTTATGATAATGCAGAAAGAAACTCAGAAGGAATTATCAGCCTTCCTATTCAAGTAGGGCCCGTGCTTCAGTATACTACATGTCATGTCCTTGATCAGGACTTACCATATAATCTCCTCCTTGGCCACCCATGGCTCCATGCTATGCAAGCTGTACCCTCCACTTACCATTAGTGCCTCAAATTCTCAGTCAACAGACAAGAGGTCACCATCTATGCTGACCCCCAACCATTCGAATACTGCCGCACTTTGGAAGCATCTTTTCCCCATTTACATTATTGCCCTGGGGTTGAAATGGGGGCATCCCAATCATCATCCTCTAATCCACCATCCACCGTGATAACCACTCCATCCTCTGCCACTAATCCTTCATTCACCAAAGCCCAGATCATCAACAAAGGGTGTGGGGAATATGAAATGCATACGGTTCTCAATGTAGCCACTATGCCACCGTCACCTCACGAGTACGGTCAACCTTCACATGCTACACAAAAATAAGACAAGATCATCACCTTTAGTGGTAAAAACATTCCTACTACCACTTTCAGATCTCTGAGTGTTAAGATCGATGCACCAGAGGAAGGCATAAGCCAATGGGTCTACCAAGAAGAGCCTGAACCAGAAACTCCTCTAAAGAAATATTTTTAGGAAAAGTACCCTTGGCCAACAAAGTTCATGGAAAGACATAACTATCAGGGTAGAGGCCTGGGTAAAGAGGAACAGGGGTGGCTACAACCTATTGATACACCTTAGTTATCGAAGAAAGTAGGCATTGGGTATGACAGAAAACAGAAAAGCCCTGCAACATCATCTAATACTTCCAATAGTATCACCATGGACGATGGCTCATTAGCAGACATATCTAAGGAGGAATCCATCATACATGCATATGATGATGTCGATCACATCGACTTATCATCCATGTTTGAATGCCTATCCATCTGCACCGTTAGCCTATCCCTTTGTCACCCTGAACTCATTGATTGGGACCTACATAATACCACACCTGTCAGTGTGTCTGTGGACACGTATGTCAATCTTATTGGATTGGGGAAGGATGAACACTCCAGTCACAAAAATAAAAATAAGAAAAGTAAAAAGCGGTCATCTAGTGAAAACCTCCCTGAGGCACTTCCTGACCTTTAAAAAATAAAAATAAAGGATGCATCTGAAGGAAAAAACCTCGAAGAGGTTCCAGAAGATGGAGATGTTCATCTTCCCCTTATGGGAACTCAGTTATCTGCTCGATCCTCTATTCTGATTGAAGAAACACAGGAAATTAATTTGGGAACTGCTGACAATCCTAAGATCACCTCTATAGCTAAGTCACTCTTAGAACAAGAGTATTCAGTTTTTGTACAGCTACTCCGAGAAGGAATCATTAACTTTTCCTGGTCATACTCAGACATGCCAGGCTTAGACCCTACTTTAGTGGTTCATCACTTAGACATTCGCCCAGATGCCAAACTTATCAAGCAAAAGCTCTACAAGATGCATCCGCAAGTCACGTTGTTAGTCAAGAAGGAATTGGAGAAGTTACTGGATGCGAGTTTTATCAGACCAATTGACTACTCTGAATGGATCTCCAATATAGTGCTAGTTGCCAAACCAAACAGAGACATTCGGGTCTGCACGGACTTCAAAGATCTTAACAAAGCCTACCCAAAAGATGATTTCCATTTCCTAACATTGACATGTTGGTCGATCTAATAGCAAGACATGAGATGTTATCTCTTATGGATGGCTTCTCTGGTTACAATCAGATTTGAATTGCACCTGAAGACCAACACAAAACCACCTTCACGACTCCTTGGGGCACTTTCTATTACAATGTTATGCCCTTCGGTCTCAAAAATGCGGGGGCAGCGTATCAAAGGGAAATGACGGTCATCTTCCATGACCTCATCCATATCATCATGGAAGACTATGTTGATGACCTACTAGGGAAATCCAGAACACGAGCAGAACATCCCGCCATCCTGAAGAAGATATTTGAGTGGTTAGAACATTATAAGTTGCGGCTGAATCCGAAAAAGTGTGTTTTTGGGGTCACGTCAGGGAAGTTGTTGGGTTTCATAGTCTCTCGCAGAGGTATTGAAGTTGATCCTACCAAGGTAAAGGCTATCCTGGACATGCCACCTCCACGCAATCTAAAGCAGTTAAGAAGCCTCCAGGGAAAAATGCAATCCATCTGTCGGTTCATAGCCCAGCTCACGGATAAATGTTAGCCATTCACTCATCTTTTGAAGAAAGATTCCACCTTTTGATGGAACCCACAGTGTCAAATGGGTTTTGATAAAATTAAGGAATATTTAGCTCATCCACTGATTTTGATGCCCCCTATTCTAGGAAAACCCCTCCTACTTTATATCTCTGCTACCTCAGTCGCACTGAGGGCATTATTGGCGCAACATGATGAGGCATTAAAGAGAGGGCAATCTACTACATCAGCCGAACACTAGTCGGCTACGAGTTAAATTATTCCCCCATGGAAAAATATTGCCTTGTATTAGTCTTTAGCACACAGAAGCTTCGTCATTACATGCTCAGCCATCCGATCAAATTAATCGCCAAAATTGATCCCTTGAAATATTTGTTATCCAGAACCACTTTGACTGGCCGCATGGCCAAATGGGTCATGCTTCTAAGCGAATTTGACATAGAGTATGTAGAGCGAAAAGCTATAAAAGGACAGGTTATTGCCGATCAATTGGCTGAAGCACCATTAGTAGATGCCTACCCACTCGACACTGAATTCCCAGATGAAGAAATCTACATAGTGACAGAAGCACCAACTTGGACGTTATACTTCGATGGCTCATACACTCACAGTGGATCTGGGGCAGGAATTCTATTAGTCACTCCTCAAGGTGACTACATCCTAAAATCATTCAGGATAGCATTTCCGTGTACCAACAATATGGCAGAATATGAAGCTCTCCTCACTGGCCTTAGAATTGCAAAACAGTGGCTCATAACTCATTTGAAAGTCCTTGGTGATTCCTTGTTGGTCATTAAACAAGTTAATGATGAATTCCTTACAAAAGATGATAAACTATTACCCTATAAATGCATGGTGGATGATTTCAAAAAATATTTCACCTTCATACAGTTTGACCAAATCCCTCAGGTACAGAATAAAGTGGCAGATGCAATGGCCACTATCGGTTCCCTGATTGACATGCCCAAGGATCGAACAGAGTGTGTGTTTCTTGTCAAACAACTTCTAATCCCTGCATATGATGTTCCTGAGACTGACATGGTGTGTGATATTGTAGGTCCCGCCTCCCCGTGGTACCAAGACATATATACTTACCTCCGTGATAATATCATACCCCCAGAACTTACACACAACCAACGTAAATCCTTTATCCATCGTTCTTCCCGATACATCATTGTTGGTGATAGGCTTTATTGTCATGGGTATGATGGAATCCTCCTCAGATGTTTGAATGAGACCGAGGCCCAAACGGTACTAACAGAAGTACATGGTGGTATTTGTGGGGCCCACTCAAATGGTATGGCTCTGGCCAAAAGGATCCTACAGGCTGGATATTACTGGTCTACATTGGAACATGATGCTTATGAATTTGTGAAGAAATGCCTTCCATGTCAACAACATGCTGCTTTGATCCATGCCCCAGCACAAGATCTTCAGCCTCTCCTAGCACCTTGGCCATTTTCTCAATGGGGTTTCGACTTGATTGGAAAGATTCACCCACCATCATCTGACGACCATATATTCATCATCACTGCAACTGAGTACTTCACCAAATGGGTGGAAGCAATGCCACTCTCACCAATTATCGGTACTCAAATTTCCAAGTTCATCCTCTACCATATTCTCTGTAGATATGGTATTCCATCCACCATCATTTTTGATAACGGAAAACCTTTTAAAAACCAAGCCATGAAACACCTTTGTGACACCTTCCATATCCAACATCGTTGGTCGACACCTTATTACCCTCAGGGTAATGGTCAGGCAGAAGCAACCAACAAGACCCTCATCCGCATCCTCAAAAAGGTTGTCAATAACATTGGACGAGATTGGCACCTTCATATTCATCCCGCCCTCTAGGCATACCACACATCCATTCGCACCCCAACAGGCACCACCCCCTACTCTTTAGTATATGGTGCTGATTCCGTCTTGCCAATCGAAGTTGAACTCCCCTCATTGAGAATTTCTCTGAAGAACCTTATCAATGAAGAAGATGCTCATGTTGCACGGCTTGCACAGCTAGAGTTACCGGATGAACAGAGAATAAGAACCTATGATCACCTACAAGCATACCAGAATCGTCTTAAGCATCATTACGATAAAAAAGTCCATCCTAGACAATTCCAAGTTGGTGAACTTGTTCTTAAGGAAAATCAACACACTCAGCAAGACCGTAACAAGAAAGGAAAATTTGAGGCAAACTGGCTAGGGCCGTATATCATAACTGCCAAATATGGATCTGGAGCCTATAGGTTGACTACTCTGGAAGGAGATCCCCTTGACGAACCTATCAATATTCTCTATCTGAAAAAGTTCTACGCTTAAGTCTGCTTGATCTACCCTATCAAAAAAAAAAAATCCAAAAAGTATGAAAAAAAAATCCAAAAAAAATAGTAAAGACAAATAAATCCATCATGTGGTGAAAACCACCTTTTTGTGGCACCTTGGATAAGTATGGGTGGTGAAAAATTGGTAACAGGTGTCATCCATAGAGGGCTTCATCATTATCTACCTGACATCCTAGTTATTTTATGCCTTCATCCACACTATCATCCTCGCCCACCTCAGCCTAGGTCGCTTGGTATTTATTGATTGGGCATTGGACGACCCATCTAGCCTATCCCCCATTCTTGAGCTTTTTAGTATCCCACTCTGAGCTTATGCCATTCATCCCCTTCATTGTTATGTTTGTGTCATCAGGTAGGATCATCCATTGTGTCGGTCTTCACCTAGGTCCCATCTTGTCTTGTCCGTTAGTCGAACTACGTTGCCCCTACACTGTCACATAGGCAAGGCTGATCATTCGATCTGCCCTCGGGGCATTTTTTTGGATCAACTGGTTTCGGTCCTCCATCACTTCATCTTCACCAGTCCCTTTTCGCTATTATCCATAATCTTTTTAATTGAACTATGTTGCCCCTGTGCTTTCACGTAGGCAAGGTTGGTTACTTGATCCTCCCTCGGGGCATTTGTCTATCACGTTTTGTGTCTTTCATCATCGGTCACCATTGTCGTCTTTTCGCTTTATCCATGGTCTTTTTCCATGAACTACGAGGGCTCTGCACTTTCATGTAGGAAAGGCCAATCTCTAATCGGCCCCCGAGCCCCTAGGTCTTTAGGTTATGTCTTGTCTCCCTTGTGTTGTGTCATTAAGCTATGCCTTTATCCAGCTGGTCCCTAACAAACAAGACCCTCTTATACCAATGAATCTAATTAATTTTGAATATCCTATATCATATTGATCTTTTCACTTAGTATTTATCATGGGTCTCAATAGGATACATCCTTCCTAATAGACCTCATCAAGTCCATCTATCCCCTTGATCATGTGGCAAAGGACATTTGAAATTGATTGCGATTCTTTGAGGCTTTTCGTTCTTGTTTATCATTTGAGCTCCCTATAATCACTTGTCAAGGCCACCATAATCTATCATATTATGGTGTGTTTTGGTTGGTCCACATAGGGGAATATCTTGATCTTTTCTTGTGTTTTCTTGGTTGCCCCACGTAGTACCCACCAAGGTCCTCGAGGTCTTGTGTTATGTTGGGGCATCCTGTTGTGCTTGTGGTTACCTCAATACCGGGCCCGACTAAAGTCTTTTTTTAAGACTTTGGAGTGTTGGGATAACCTTCTTGTCTGGTGTGTTTGTCTCATGCATTAGACACTAATCTACCTCGGTCCTCCATACCTTGGTGTATCGTGTCTTATGCTATAACAAAAACCAGTGCTCCAAAGATGGCAAATTGAATTAGGACTGCATTTTTCATAATCATTGCATTAACACTCACCTTATGGTTTTGGTTGTGCAAATATTTTCCCTCATTCTTTTCCCTTCTTCTCAGAATACTGATACTTTTTGACAGATGCCAAATGACATCCATCCTCACAATCACCACATACCCACCTCCCATTATCATGTTAGTTCTTATTGGCACTTATGGCCGTGTGTTACTTCCTCTCAAAAATTAAAAAATTACCATGTCGTATATCCCTCGTCACCTGCATTATGTGTTAGGTCCATATATCCATTGTCACCTGCATCATCACATGTTAGGTCCATACATACATCGCCACCTGCATCACAAAGTGTTAGACGCATAATACATCACATCCTGCATATATAAAAGGTTCATACAAAATCCATCACACATATACATACATGAAAAATAAGTCAACTAGGCATCCATATATATATAAATCCTCATAGATCCCATAGATACACATATCATATCACCATGCATCAATAAAACTATTCATATTCCATAAGTACATATATCCAATCACCCACATGAACATCTCAATAAACCAAGGCATAAGCATAAATAAATATAAGCATAATTATTCATATAAAATTATGCATATTCCAATCATCCATGTGAACATCTCATATCATGAACATGAGCATAAATAAATCAACACATGAGCATAAATAAACCAATGCACCCATCCACATAAACATGTAATACCATATACACATGCATATAATCACCCATCATAAAAGGAAACATACTACATGGTGTCAATAAGAATTGTCCCATATCAACATAATATAATATTTGTCACATGTCCATCATACATCACATGATAAAATATAAAATCCAGAGATGTGGACCACCTCTGATCTCCATCAATAAATCCTACACACTCCACCCTGTATCTGTAAAAAACTCAATAGCTTGTCACCTCCCGAATGAACTCCCCACATCTGATCTCTGTGGCGACTCGGGTCCTGCTCCCCTGCCTAGTGAAACCTCTAGAGAATCACTGTAACCATGGGTCCGTGTCCCCAATGACTGAGATGGCGCTGGCATTTGCGGTGGCTGTCAGATATAACGGAATCTCCACTGTGCCGGATCAGGAACTGCATCATAATATGTAGCCATCCAAAAACCTGCCTCTCTCATGCTCTCCTCTCTCTCCGCAACCTGGACTCGAGCGAAATTCCGCTCATGTCGATACTTGTCTCTGTCACTAGTGATAGCTCTCCTCTCCTGCTCCCAGGCCTCCTAAGCCAACTGACTATGTGCTAGCTCTGCTTGTAGTCGATCCCTCATCTCCTCCATAGCCATTTCTCGTGCCACCGCTGCATCCCTCTCTTTCTCCATAATCTGCATATCTGCCCCTGGCAACTCACCCACACCTTGACCTATTGGTACACGATCCACCGCGACATCCTTCTCTACCTGTAGGGTCTGCATCTGCCCCTCTGCTGCCTCTCTCTCCCTCTCAGCCCCTATGCCCAAGCCACTGCTACATCTCTATCTCTCTGAAGAGCCTGTATCCTCAACTCTGCTAAATCCCTCTCTCTCTAGAGAGTTTCTACCTTTGCCACTGCCTCATCTCTCTCCCTCTGCAATGACTATATCTCTGCCTCTACCATGGCTCTCTCACTCTGAATACATGTCTGTGCCACATCCCTCTCTACCTCCATAACCTATATCTGTGCTTGTGCTGCGTCCCTCTCGGCCTGTATAACCCATGCCTGCTCTACTGCCACAACCTCTCTCTCCTGCATCAATCCCATATCTCCAATTGCCTGCTCGAGGCAATGAACTCTAGCCTGAAGCTCGTCCCAGTCTCCCTGAAGATCTCCTGACTGCTGACTAGTACACCCTGTCCCCTGATTTGCTCCCTGCTTTGTCCTCTCCTCTAGATCCCCCTGGTCTGTAAAACCATGACCTCCGCTTGTAATCTATCGCGGTCCCATGTCATACTAGTCAACTCGCCCTGTATCCTCTGCACATCTGATTGTGCCCTCCCTAACTGGACAACCACGGCCTCATAATTTCTCAATGATCGCCACTCTGCTCTTGCTAGCTCAGCCTCAAGAGCCCTCACTCTCCGCTCTGCCATCCGTACTCTCACCTCTGCTCCTCTCGCCTGCACAATGGGATCCTCTAGTACATAAGGAACTAAAGCTAATGACTCTACTACCGTAACATTCTCCTCCATCGCATCCCTATCCACATCCATCACATCCACCTCCCCAACCACCTGCTCTGTCTCATCCTCCTCCCCACCTATTGACTCCACCTCCCCAACCACCTACTTTGTCTCATCCTCCCCACCTGCTGGCTCCTCCCACTCCTCCTGTCGCTCCTCTTGGTCCTCCATAATCCGGTGAACTCGAAATAATCTCACCTCTCCCTATCTCTCAACCACGAATCGATGTCGTGGTGACCTCCTCTCCTCTCCTGATGCTGCTCTCACCTCCTCCTCCTCTCCGCTCTCTGGCTCCTAATGATCCTTATGCCTCTTTGCAGTTGGCCGTACCCGCAATTGCCGTGGCTGGCCATGTTGTCCTACCACAAACTATCTCCTCCCCTCCTCTGCAGCATCCCTCACACCTACCATCTCCACATCCTCCATATTATCCACATCCATCACCTCCTCCACCCTCTGCTCCCCCCGGGCTCTTTGTGGCTGCCCCCTCTCCCGCTGCCGACCCGCTCTATCCACCCTCTGCTCCCAGGCTCTCTGTGGCTGCCCCCTCTCCCACTGTCGACCCTCTCTCTGGTCTCATCTCTGATGTCTCTACCTCCTCCTCCCAGCTCTGCCTGCCAGCTACACCTTCCCCTTCGATTTCCTACTCTTTTTGACTATTTTTTTTAATAAATTAATTTCAACCCATTTTTTTATTTTCTCTACCCTACAAAACCCATGTTTTCAAATTTTTAATTTTCTCGTAAAAGGTGCGTAAATGATCTAGGAGGGTTTTATTATGACTCACCTGCTCTCTGCCCACACCCCCACTATATAATGCACGCACCCTGTCCGCCCGGTGCACGATCGCGGTGTCATTGTCCATCGGCATCGTTCATCCTCGTCAGCTACCTCTCCTCTACTCTCCTTCTTTCAACTGCTACAGTGAAAATGAACAAGGTAATTTTCAAAATTACTTTTTTAACTCTTCCTCCAAAAAGGTATTTTTTACCTTTTATTTAACTTTTTATTCCTCCAACTAATCCCAAACTTCTCGAGGCTGCCATTTGCAAACCGTGTGTTAGATCACCTCCGTTCAAAAACCAAAATTGCTTAATTTTTTGAGCTCTATCCAATGGTGTCCTTCTTTTCTTCCTATTGAGACATCATATAGGGACCCATTTTTCCTTCCCCGACCACCCTCTCGAAGGGGCATACCCTCTTACCATTCCTCCATTCCTTCAGCTTGGTCATTGAGGCATCATTAACCTTTTCACGCCAGGGGCATCACCATCTGTCACCTCTTGCCTCATTCACATTTTATTTTTTTTCGAAATATTGTTATCCTAACAATATTTCGAAGAGCGGCAAAATGTAGACATCTAAATTTAATCACTTCCATATGATTAAATTTATTGCCTTTCAGTATATCATATTAATATTAATTTAATAAATTAATATTATAACTTTTATCTCATATCTGTAAAGTATTTGATTTAATAATTAAATGCTTTATCTTTCACCTTCTTCCTCTCTAAATTAAATAAATACACTAATTTATTTAATTTAGTCATTTTTTTCCTTTTGATTTAAAAATTAATTTAAAATTCCTCACTTTCTCTCTCCTTGTCACATCCTCCATAACCTTGCCCTAATCTAAATTAATTTAATTAATTCATGATTATGATGTGCATCCTCTTAATCAAAGATTAATGTCACATCCTCTTACATTTTCCACTTGCTTCTAATCTTCCATTAATTAGCCTAATCCAATATTTGCACAACCTTCACCAGAATTATTAGCTAGATTTAGCACCACTTTTTAGAAAACCTTTGCATTTACCTTCTTTTGGCATTAACCCCCTTTCCATATGAATTTTTAATTGACATTTATTTATCCTAGATTCCCCTCCTTTATATGTGAATTTTTAATTCACATTCCATCTTTCCAAGGCTTCTAGAACCTTGGACTTGTCACAATCTCCACATGTGACCAAGTCCCACCTTTTTGGAGCCCACCTTTTATCCTCTAGATACTCTTAGGAATGTGAATTTTTAATTCACATTTATATCCTCAACCACCTTTCCTTTTTCCATGTAGATTTTTGAGGAATTCTAAAATTTCTCAAATGTCCCTTTTACTCCCACTTGGGGACAACGAATACCTTTTTGAGGAAATCTCCTCACTCCCCAAGGTGCTTGTCCTTCCTCCACCTCATGTACCTCTTTGACACCTCACTTACACCTCATCTTCTCTTGGCCAATTCACCATCCACATGTCAAGATGTGAGGGCTTGTGGGTTCTCAACCCACCATAGCCCTTCATCTTGACCTTGTTGGATCAATCTTGACCGTTGAATTCTCTAGAGAATTCAAATTTTTCTATAAATACCCCCTCCTCAAGGGCATTTTGAACACTTTGGATTTTCATAACTATATGCTGCCAATTTGCATCCTCAATCATCCAATATCATCTAGCTATCCATCTTAATCATTTTGCACATTCAATCTTGCATTTAGTCACTCAAGAAACCATCTAAGGAGCACACAAAATCACCTCAAGCAAGGGCCAATCAAGGAGACATCAACAACAAGGAAGGTGAAATCATTTTTATCTTGTTTTGTCCATTTTCCTTCTTGTTTTATCACTCTTTAGGCTAATCTTGAAGTGTCCTTAGTCTTTTATCACTTGCATTTTTGAGTTATTTTGCACATTAGAGTAGGATAAAATTCTTAGGATCACAGTAGGAAGTGGTCAATTGAAAGTAGAACCTGCGAAGGTCGAAGCTACTGTAAATTGGCCTAAGCCATGTGCAGTCATAGAAGTTAGAAGTTTTCTAGTTGCAATTTAGTATTGGAGAAAGTTCATTGCAAACTTATTTTATATTGCATCACGATTGCATGCATTAACCAATACGAGGGAAACTTTTCAATGGGGAGGTCCACAACAGAAGGATTTTGACACTATGAAGGAAAAGTTGAGCACCACACTAGTTCTGGCCTTACCAGATCCACATCAACCATTTGAGATTGAGAGAAATGTGAGTGGATTTTCCATGGGAGTTGTTCTAATGCAAGGAGGTAAACTAGTCTGTTACCACTTTGAAACTTTTTCAGGAGTACTAAGTAACTATCCCACTTATGATAAGGAATGTTATGGTTTAGTTCATAGTGTTAAAAAATGGAAACATTACATAATGGGGAAGGAAACTATAATCCACACTGATCACCAACCACTTTAGTATTTACACTCACAGTCTAAATTGCAACAAAGCAGGCACTTTTGGTGGATGGTTTTTTTGCAATAGTGTCAATTGGTAATTAAGTATAAGAAATGTACCCATAACAAAGTAGCAGACATGCTCTCTAGGCCTCCTGTTATGAAAGCTTTGATAATCCTTCAAAATAGTTCTATGTTTCATGAAATTTTTCATGAACAATATGCTAATGATGAGAACTTTAAGGATATTTATGCAAATTTAATCCAAGGTAAACATGTAGAAGAGAAATATTACTATGTGCATGATAAACTATTGTATCACTTGGGAAAGTTATGCATTCCAAGGGATGAACAAGCATAGATTATTAGAGAATCACACACCTCATTGATTGCATGACACTTTGGGGTAAGCAAGACAATCACTCAGTTGTAGAAATATTGTTACTGGCCTCATATGTAAGAAATTGTATCCAAGTATATTAGAGTTTGTGCCATGTGTGCAACTAGTAAACCTAGTAATAGGAGATTGGGGTTGTACACACCTCTACCTGTACCATCTTGTCCATGGGAAAGTGTGGCAATGGATTTTTTTAGGGGGTTACCTGTTTCTAGGAAGGGACATGATTATTTGTATGTAGTAGTTGATTGGTTCAACAAAATGTGTATTTTAATGCCTTCTAAGAAACAAGTCAATGTTGAACTGATAGCTCAGATGTACTTCCAATTTGTATGGGTTCTATAAGTGTGGAATAAATAATGAGTAAAATAACAAACAACACTTCTTAATAAGACATTATATCAAGAGAATCAACAATAATTAATCTAATTAACACAATCTAACTCTTGAAAGCGTCATATTGTTCTCTATCTCCAAAGATTTATTAAGTCATTGGGCTCTTAGATTTTGTAAGAATTGTGACTGTTAAAATGTCAATCTAGAGAATGAGATGCTACTAAATGCAATAATATAATCCTATATGATGATGTCTAAATGATATGATGTAGCTACTATAATCTAAAGCGACCTAAAACTTGATAAAATAAGTTACAATAAACTATGATGCAACCATGATATTGATTCTAAAATACTATGATTGATATTGCTAAATGATAATGCTATTGCTAAGATGCTTGATTGCTCAATTGATATTTCTGCAGAGTAAGTTTGCACAAAGTTGGGATCCATTTTCTGTAGAAAGAAGTTGTATTTATAGATTCCCGAAAGCATATTTGTGAAGGGGCAACAAAGAAAAGGTATAGATTTGATCTGAAGAATTGAATGGTGAAGGATGAAGAAGTCTAACCTAATTATGGAGATTGTTCCTCCTCACAAAAACACTCAGCCAGAAGATAGGAATGATCAATGGAAGAAGATGAAGTTCACCTATAAATTTGTCTCCAAATTTTCCCGTGAAGATTGAGATGAATTAAATTAGACATATCATATCTAATTTGGTAGGTGAGATATGATGAGCTATAGAAATATGTGCATAAATTTGAATATTTGGATTTGTTTCAAATTTAGGAAGAAATAACAATTATTAAAATAAAATAATTTTTTTGATATTGTTTATTTAATAAAAGAGAGATAATGATAATTAAATAAAAACTATTGAAGTTTTGATTATTTAATTACGGGAGAATAATCAGAAGAATATAAATGTGAACTATATAAATAAATATTTTTATTTATTCGATCATAGATGAATTTAAGGTTAATTAATCAAATAAATTGTATTTAATTAATTAGATTATCTAGACCATTTTTAGGTGTATACATTTTGCCCCTCTTTGAAGTGATGTGTTTACGCATTGCTTCAAAGAAAAGTTTTCCGTTGCTCCTAGTACCAACAATTTTTTTTTTTCAGATATGCCCCAGATGTTGATTTTGTTGTGACGATGGATATATGCCCCCTCGGGAGATAAATTGATGAATTTTTTATTTTTGGGATTTTTCAAAAATATTCTTATGGACTTCCGGTACGTACCCGGGAACCTCCTCATTTTTTGCACGTTTTATTCAGTTTGAAATTTTTGAATTCTTTTAGCGCATACATCCTCCGATGTAGCGCATCTTCTTATTGTTCTAGTGCATACACTAGATTAGTGCATAGGTCCTTTTTTGTAGTGCATACATTAGGTGAAATAGCGCATCTATTTCTTTAGCGCTTAGGATATATTATTTAGTACATACATAGGTTAAAATAGCGCATAGGCTATAATGGCACATCCATAGGGTAAAGTAGTGCATCCGATGATATAGCACATTGACTGCTTGAAGTTGCACATTTGCCTCCTGAAATGGCACATCTAATGAAATAGCACTTTGATTGCTTTTTTTAGCGCATCGAGGTGTTTTAATGGTGCATTCAATATTGTGGTGAATAAAAACATTGTTTTAGCACATTTAAGTTAGAGTGATGTATTTTGTCAATTTTGTCCTTGATTTTGTTGATTTGATATGATTGATTATCTTAATAGAGTAAATGATGTTCAACCTCATGATAGTCAAGGTCTGATGATTGATTGATGATAATTATCCTCGTGATAGGAAACGAATAATTATAGTTTGATTGATAAACATCATGATAGGAAAGGTTGATTTGATTAATTGACCTCATGATAGGTGAGGTACAATTTTAAGATTGATGATTGAACTCATGATAGGTGAGGTTCATTGATGGTTGCTCATGATATTTGATCAAAATATCACCAGATTTGATTAGATTTCATAGGATAATTGGTGTTTAATGATTTGACAAATGGGTATGTGCAGGATCACGATGGGCCAAAAAGTGGCAATGGGGAAAAAATTATGTTTTTCATCAACCCATAAACGTGAAAATGCCAAGTTGAATTTTTTTGTGGCTTGGGTGTTAGTACACACCTCCAAAGAAATTCCCAAACCAAGATCTCCATATTGGATATCCAATTTGAGGAAAATATATATATATACATAATTCAAGCCTGTTAAAATCATTTCACATTCATAAATAGGCAGCAGGTGCATGGTGTGGAGGTTCTCCACATATCAGATATCCGATTTACCCAATATCCATTTTGAAAAGCTTAGATTTTAGATTTTTCTTTGCTTTGATTGAATTTTGAATTAGATTTGTATAATTATAGTTAGCTTTTTATGGATTTTTTTTCAAAATAGGGTTTTTGATTGAATTTTTATGAAAAAATTGAGTTTAGAATGGATTTTGATTAAAAATGATGTTTTTTATGGATTTTGATTAAAAATGAATGTTTTTTTATGGATTTTGATTTAAAAATAGTGTTTTTTATGTATTTGTATTAAAAATTAGAGAATTTTATAGATTTTTGTTGAAAAGTAGGGTTTTTTTTAAAAAACTAGGGTATTTTTACAATATTTTCATTTATACTGTCTAATTTCAATTAGATTAATTAGTTTTTAACTTTAATCAGGCATTATGGTTGCTGAGAATGAAAATGCACAAATTCCAAATGATCCACCAAATGAGAATGAAAATGCACAAATGCCAAATGCTCCACCACCTCTATAGCCATCAATTGAAGAATTAATTGGTGAAAAATTGTAGCAATTAAAGGGCATTTTTGAATTTTATAAGAGAATCCCTCAATTATTCGAGATGTCAAACACATTGAAGGAAATAATTAAAAATATAGAAACCCTCTCCACCCAACATAATGCCTTTCATTCATGGTGAGAAGACATGAGGGAATATTATGTGGATTGTCTTATGATGATGTGAAATATCTCAGAATAACCAAAGCCCAAATAGCCTCTTTATTTGTTAACCCCTGCACTGGTTTTCCAGTTAATGTTAATAAACCAAAACTTTCTATAAAATGGTGCATGCATAGGGACATTCTAGATATCTTTTGGGATCGTTGGTGTATGATTTTTGATAAACCACCAAACAAAATATGTGATATACCATTTTACTTTATTAAAAATTATATGCTGAGTTTGTGTTAGGGCATCATGTCAATTACTTTGACATTAAACCCTTCTAGGGCATTGGTGGAGGTATGCCCTAGGATAGATTAGGGGTAGTTAGAGTAGTCCCATGCCCATATGTTTTCCCTCCTCCCCTTCCTCTACCACCTCTAGTATATCATCCAGATATTATGTAGGATGAGGCCATATAGACTATCTAGGCTATTCACTCTTTGAGTGGTCTTTTGGTTTTGCATGCTTCTACAGTAGCTCAGCCACATTTTGGTGATGTTGGTGATGGATCGAGTGTTGCTGCATCATCCTCATTAGGTCCACAATTTATGTGCCACATACTTCCTCCATGTGCCGCTAGATATTCTTGGGTCCTCTTGTACAACCCACCGAGCATCCCTTGGACACTTCTGATTATGACCTCCGTAATGTGGACATTATAGATCAGATGCAAGGGAGTGGAGAGCACCCTATAGAGTCCTCTCCTGCTAGAGAGGGGGACATTGGAATAGTGACACATGAAAGATTTATGTTGTAAATTCATAACTTGCATTTGTTTTTAAATGAATATAAATAAGAGATAGTATAATGTACTAATATTTATTTACATGGTCTATTTAATAGCTGATGTCTAAGGAGGAGCTCACACAAGTGACTGATAGCACCCTTAGGGCCATTTCATTTGGCCTTGACACACACAGAGTATATTTTCGCACTCACTCGTTTATATTTTTTTTATTATATACTTGCTTGTCATTTGAATTGTCATAAATGAAATTATATAATAACTTATATGTTTATCTTATTTTCCTCTTGTAGCAAATACCTAGTGCGAGCGAGGTGCAACCTTGTCCAGGTTATGGAAGTGTAATGTTAGACAAGGGGAAGGTAATTGAACTCAAATTTGATTGAATTAATAATTTTAAGATCTTATATTAATTATACGTACATTGACATAGATTGGTAGTTTCATATGTATTTGTCATTTTTATGTACAGGCAATTATGAGCTATACATCATTGTTGACAAGTGCGAGCAAGGTGCAACCTTGTGTAGATTATGGAAGTGCAATGTTAGATAAGGGGAAGGTAATTGAACTCAAATTCAATTGAATTAATATTTTAAAGATCTTATATTGATTATACATACATCAATATAGATTGGTAGTTTCATATGTACTTGTCATTTTTATGTACAGGTAGTTATGAGCTATACATCGTTGTTGAAAAGTGCCACAACACCTAAAAGAGTACGTATTGGAACACTTGAAGAAACTTAGGTGTTGAAACACCTTAAGGAGGAGGTGTCAAAACACCTAAAGGAGATAAAGAAAAAGCTCAGCCTAAAGAGGCATGTGTTTATTTTATTTTGTGTTTGGTATTTATATGTTCCTATTACTAACTATTGTATGCTAACTTGGATCAATTTTATGTTTTTTTTCACATATATAGATTGACATTACAAAATTTGGTTTGGTTGGTTCTTTGAGAGGGGCATATTCTAGGACTCCTGGCCCTTTGAAGAGATAGATATTTCAAGTAATCAAGATTACAATTTTAGAGTTCAATTATAATTCAATGTATATTGATTTTGATGTTAATTATTCAATTTTAAATCATATAGTATAACTAATATCAATTGTGGTTTGAATTTTTCTTGTGCAGCTACCTTTAGAGCCAACAAGTGCTGCAAAGAGGCTCCATTTTGATGATCCACTAGTAGTTTAGGATGAGATAGACATTTTGGAATGTAAATTTTGAATAGACATCGAGATGGCATATGCCACATTTTGTAAAAATTTGTTTGAGTTGGCGTTGATGCTATTTTTGTGTCTGGAGATACACTCAATATTATTGGATAATTTGATATATAGAAGCTGACAATCAAAATTTAATTTCTTCCTCATGTACATGATTAAACTCTTTGAAAATTTAATCAAGTGAGCAATGGTTAAATATCAATGTACAAGAGCATTAAAAGGAATGGTTGTATTATGTAGTTTATATTCATATCATTGATTACATTGCATTGCACATCTTTCAAACTTAAAGCATTATTTCACATTGCATAACTAACAACTAGATGTTGATAGATGAAAAAATTTCAATTACAATATAGTTTTTACAAAGTCAACCTAAGCAGTTATGCAATAACTTCACATTACATAACTAATAACTAGGAGAAACTGTCAATTGCATTTGCTTGTCATGGAATTTTATGAGACCACATTTCTTTGAGGCATTTTTTCAAACAATTCACTTCCTTGTCTATGCCACCACATTTTTCATACATGTGTACCAAATCTTTTTATCAAATAGTTCACTGGCTTATTGTTATGGCTAAAAGCCTAAAACAAGTGCTTTCAAACAAGTTATGGATTGATGCAGAGTGGGGGTGAAAACATATGTGAAAACTACCCTTCACTCATTTGGACCAAATTTGAGAACCAATAACATACCCTTGTCCTAGGCTAGTGAATTAGCCCTCTTTCAAAAAGTGAGTGCCCTTTAAACACTTGATCTTCACAAGAACACCCCAAAAAATCTTGAGTTGTGTCATAAAACAACAAATTCTAAGATTATTCTACACCTACAAGTCCTTTAGCAGGATGTCCCATGAAACCATATGTTTACCATGCAAATGCATAGGGTTTATTGAAAATCCCACTTGAACAACTCCCTTGACCATTCCACCAACTCAAAAACCTCTATTATGACCCCAATATGCTTAAACATTAAAGAGACTCCCCCACTCTCATTGATTTTAATAAACCCTAGGCTAAAAGCTTCATTTTCATGCAATTTAAGCAATGATTTGTTTAGGACAACAACTCCAAGACTCACAAATCATTTCCACTTTCTTAAATGGGCCTACACACATTCAAATCACATTGTACACATCCTCTCCACCGAGCCACATGAAAGGTATAGTAGGTGGAGGGCTTCAATAATTCATAATTTACTCAAAAATGCAAAATTTGGGTTCACTACTTTCCTTGAGAAAACTTGGCACAAAACTCACAAAAAATAAAAGAAAGCACTCAAACCAACTTTAAAGGGGTCTCAAGCCTAGTGCCCCTAAAATGATCTTATTGATTCTTCACAAAATTACATTCGTTAATCCCCTGAATGACTTCCTCAACCTTTTTTAAGAATATCCCCCACACAAAACAACTGACCAACTCCCAATAACCGACTCACAAAATAAGTTACCTATTCAGGTTCAGGGGTTTGGTTTGCTAGTTCGGCTAAAAAAATTTTGGGGGTGGTTCAATTTTTTTTGGGTTAGTTAGTAGAAAAAACATGTAAAAATAAAAAATATATATATGCAGCATAGAAGCATGAAATAGGATTAGAATATCACATAACATCATATAAACAAAACAGCCACCATAAACTTGAATATCATTTAAAACATGCATGATAAATATTCATCATTGAAACTTGAATTGTAGTAGCTTGATATACAGAGTCTATTGATTCCAAGGTTCAATTTGTATGATTTTGAAAAAAAGAAGCCAATTGAGTAGAGTTATCAACATTCTTTAGAAATCATAAGAATTTATTAAATACACTAGCCATTTTGATGTCTTGCAATCTCAAATGCTAAATCTATGAAGACGTTAACTCTGCTGCCCACTAGTTTCCATTAAAAAGAAAGAAACAAGCTATGGTCTTATGGCTTTTTTTCACACGAAAATAAACGTTGGAGTTCAGTTCGAGGGTGAAAAAATACTTGTAACTACATAAATAAATATTGTTCTACAACTTGTATGACCTAACCGACTATTCCATCACATCCAGATGGTTATGTTTAGGTTAGGTATGGTCCCCTTTCACACCCAAATTGGCTGAAGCAATTTGAGCTACATTCAATCAACGAAATCCCTTAAGAGTCTAAAGTGCAAAAGGGCAGTAATCTTTGACAAACTATTTCTTGAAAAACTGTGATGCCTACAAACTTTTTTTTTGAGGCTATGGGATCATGTTGGGCCCCTCTATAATAATCTCTCTTGGTTTTTTCTATCTCGAAGGCATTTTCCTGTGGTGGAAAGTTTTCAGTTGAGGGAAAAGTTGTTAGATGCAAGCAGTGTAAAGTTGCAAAGTGGTGCAACTTTCATTCAACAACTTGTATGACCAAAAAAAATATTCCAACACATCTAGATGGGTACATTTACACGAGGGATGGTCATCTTTTGCACCCAAATACACTGAACCACTCTGAGCTACATTGGACCGACGATTTCCCTTAAGAGTCCAAAGTGCTGAAAGGCAACAATCTTTGAAGGGCTATTTCTCAAAAATCTTGATGTTTATAGACTATCTATTTGAGGCTATGAGATCTTGTTTGGCCCATCTATAATAACCTCTTTAAGTTTTTGCTATCTCGGAGGTGTTTTCCCGTGGTGGCAAGTGTTCAGCTGAGGGAAAAGTTGTTAGATGCAAGTAGTGTAAAGTTGCAATGTGGTGCAACTTTCATTCAGTAACATGTCTGAATGGGTATGTTTATGTTAGTATGGTCCTCTTTTGCAACCAAATATGTTGAATCACTCCAAGCTACATTGGACAAGCGATTTCCCTTAAGAGTCCAAAGTGCTAAAAGGCAACAATCTTTGAAGGGCTATTTATCAGAAACCGTGATGTTTATAGACTCTCTATTTCAGGCTATGGGATTGTGTTTGGCCCATCTACAATAACTTCTCTTGGTTTTTTCTATCTCAGAGGTATTTTTCCCGTGGTGGCAAGTTTTCAGCTGAGGGAAAAGTTGTTAGATGCAAGCAGTGTAAAGTTGCAAAGTGGTGCAACTTTCATTCAACAACTCATACGACCAAATGGACTATTCCAACATGTCCAAATGGGTACGTTTACACTAGGGATGGTCCTCTTTTGCACCCAAATATGCCAAATCACTATGTGCTACATTGGACCAACGATTTCCCTTAAGAGTCCAAAGTGCTAAAAGGAAACAATCTTTGAAGGGATATTTCTCAAAAAATGTGGCATTTACAGACTCTCTGTTTGAGGCTATGGGATCATGTTTGGCCCATCTACAATAATCTCTCTCATTTTTTTCTATCTTTGAGGCGTTTTCCCATGGTGGCAAGTTTTCAACTGAGGGAAAAGTTGTCAGATGCAAGTAGTGTAAAGTTGAAAAGTGGTGCAACTTTCATTCAGCAATGCATACGACCAAATGGATTGTTCCAACACATCTGGATGGGTATGTTTACACTAGGAATGGTCCTCGTTTTCACCAAAATACACCAAATCACTCTGAGCTACATTGGACCGACAATTTTCCTTAAGAGTCCAAAGTGCTAAAATGCCATACCATCCATTGTATGGTCTATAGCTAGATGTTATGGATATGGTAGATTTTATTAGGATTGTATAAGGTGACTGTTAGTTTTGAGAGCTGGAAACATTTGTAATTGAGTTGGTGAGTTGCCATGCGAGGCAAAAATGAGTAAAATTAAGTGAAAATTTGATGCAGACACAAGGGCACAATCACAAACTCTTTGCAACCTGCCTATTTGAGGCATCTAACAAGATTATTCTAACCTGTTTGGACAGTCCAAAACTCCCTTAAAACTTGACAAGCAATTGAATACACATTTCCCTCTTTAACCCCCTTAAACCCTTGTAATAGTGAGAAACTAGTTTTTGTCAAATTACTCCACAATTTTCCAAAACACCAGACCAACACATGACTGATTCAAACACCCATTTCCAACTTACACAACATATATGAGAAACAAGATAGACTCCTTTGGACCAATGTTGACTTCCTATACATTCACCCTTGAAAAGGCTACTTAATTAGCCCAAAAATGCAAAGCAACATACCTTCAAAAAAAAAAAACCCTAAAACCTTGGGGCAGCAAATAAATTGTCAAGAAAACAAAGATTTTGCAATTGGATTCCATTTGTATGGACCTGTAACCATCAAATCAGAAAACTCTTGTTTTTAGTGTAATTCTTGAGGGTTTATTGGATGCAACACTTCCACAACCTTTCAGACTCTGCCACCACCTTATAAACCTTTATTTAGGCCCCAATATTCTTAGAAAGCAAAGAAACTTTTGGTATCTCAAATATTTTTGCAAACCCTAGGGTAAAAACTCTATTTTCAAGTGAAAAAAAACCACCATTTTCAGATCTTTAACTCTTCATTTTATTTCAAAACCCAGTTTTCCATTCCTTCCACTCTTGAAATATAATTTCCTAAGCTCTACCAACTCATCCCACTAAGTCACATTGGCACACAGTAGGTGGGATGAGATTCAAGCCATTAAAATTGCAAAACTCTTATTCCCCTGTTTAGGAACCCATCTAGAGAAAGTCTGAGTTTTGAGGCAGAAAATGAATAAAGAAACCCTCTATTAAGAAGTAAGAATAAATTCAAGACATGTAATAAATTTTCTACATAAATTTTTTATACAAAAATCCTTGAATGGCCTATGCACAGGAAAACAACACAAGAAAAATAGTAAAATTTGAACTGAGCAATTGAAACTTTATTGATTCAAAGAAAAAAAATCCTTCAACCAAACCTGTCTTGAGTCCTTGAAGGCCTTAAGTACATTACTATGTCTTGGAATCCAAGTCCCAATTCCTTTAACCACCAATCTTAACTAATTTTTGAAACCTTAATGACCGTTGAAGGCCAAAATACAAACATTTTTCACATTAATATGACTCATAATGAAATGTTGCACTTTTCCACTGCTAACTTTACTAAGACCTCACTTAATGGCTTGAAATAGCATCATTACATGTTCAAAACACTATTCTTTCTTGTCCCTAAACAAATTTACTAATTTTTCCTTCAAAGGCTATAGAACCTAAAAACCCTCCTAATACATAACCATTGATCCTATTAGATCTCATTAAAGACAAAAACTCAAAATATTAACACTTTACTCATTGAAATGATCCACAATGATATTGTGGTGTAGGTACTCCTACACCAAAAATGGTGGTTACAACTTGCTAATGTCAATGAAATGTGGGGGTAGCAAGATTTAAGGTTGGATCAAGCTTGTGCAGGTCTTAATAGACATGTTTGATGAATTTATAGGGTGTGACAAGGTTGGAAACATTGATTTCCTTAAAAACCTCATGAAAGTTCCTAAAAATGAAGTTGCACCCAAGTTGGATTTGAGGAGAAAAAGTGGCAAGCCACTGTAATTTATTATATATGAATAGGAGATATTACAAAGCCTGGTTCAAATGAGCATACTAACAGGAAAGAACCAGGAAGAAAACCTTCAGTTATAGCTTGATTAAGTGCAAAAATTTATTATAGAATTGTCCCAATAACAGTAACAAATCATACACCTGTATGACTAATTCAACCTATAAGTTTCCAAAATACAAATCCCTTTACACTTTAAAAATACCCTTTATACAATGCCAGACATTTAACCCATATTTTAGAAAACATCACTGGGTATAGATTATTCCCATACACAATTATGACCTTTTTACATTTTTTCCAATTTCAAAATTCAAATTTTACAAAATTTTCTTATTGGAGGCATTCAGGGCACAATCTTCCACAATAGTAGTATGTTCACATTTTGGACTGACAAGAACCTGTACAAACCATCAAGGTAGCTTAGAATAACCAATCTATATTATTCTAAATAGAATAACCAATCTGTATTGTTGTAATATGTCACATACCTCTTCAAAAGGATCAGAGTTGACTATTGTTGCAGTAGGTCCATGATCAATCATGCTAGGAATATCGCAAATGTGGGAAAATGAAAAATCTATATTGTCACAATAGAAAAGATGCTTAGACTAACAAATCTATATTAATATAAACCACTTGAATGATGATGAATTGGTGATGCAAACTATTAAATATGCTTTGAATAACCAATTTATATTATTCTAAATGACACAAAATGTGATGAGATGGTAATGCAAACTATAAAAGATGCTTAAAATAACCAATCTATATTGTTGTAATCTGTCACATACCTCTTTGAAAGGATCAGATCTAGCTATTGTTGCAGCAGGTCCATGATCAATCATGCTAGGAATATTGCAAAAGTGGGAAAATAAGAAATCTATATTATCACAATAGAAAAGATGCTTAGACTAACAAATCTATATTAATCTAAACAACCTGAATGATGATGAAATGGTGATGCGAACTATAAAAGATGCTTAGATAACCAATCTATATTGTTCTAATATGTTGCATACCTCTTTGAAAGGATCAGAGCTAGCTATTGTTGGAGTAAGTCCATGATCAATCTTGCCAAAAATATCACAAAAGTGTATACAAAATATCACTATTAAAGACACCTGCATTGAGATAGAATATAAAATATTAATATTAAATAAAAAACACTAATGAAATTAATCATAATGAACATAAGCATTGTACGTTCCATTCTTGAAAATTCTATTCAAGTGTGCCTAAAGGTTCATCTCTTTGCTTAAGAGTATCCAATATTGCTTCATGATCGACAATACTAAGTGTCCATAGTTGTTTTGTCTTTGGTCTAGCATGATGCTTCAACAACTTAACATTTGTTGCTATAACAATATGTGAATACATGAGAATGGTTTTGTGTTTCTCGTAGTCTTCAAATCTAGGTATTCCATTCTTTCTAATCATGTATGTTCGCAACCAAGTTCTTATTTTTGTTTCTTGTAGTCTTCAAATGTAGGTATTCCATTCTTTCTAATCATGTATGTTCACAACCAAGTTCTTGCAACCACAACTGAACCTATAGGATACAAGAAACCATCATCATCTTCCATCATTTGTGTTAGCTTATAATTTACCCACACACATCGAGCCAACCAATAGTTTGATCTCTCTTTATTTTCCTGTGGTGGAACAATTGCAAAAACATGTCCTAGTTGTAGTAGATCTAAAAGCAAGTTGTAATCAACAAAACTTTCCATTGTGTCATTTGTCATGGATATTGTTTGAGATAAAGGAGTTAGATACTATGGAACCCATGTATCCACCCACTCACTTGACTCGCATTGATACCACTCACACTAAATACAACTATGAAAAAAAAAAAAAGCCAACTCTCATGTCCAAATGATCCATGTGCTTGCATCTGAGCTTCAAAATTAATGCATCTTTGAAGAATATTTGTTTGTATGGCAATTCAATCTACCTCCCACTGTACCCTCCTCAATGAACCAAAAGAATCTACACACTGTTGAATCAAGTGTCCCTCCCTGTGACAATGCTGAACTACACCAATCAACAATAGAACATGCATCGCTAAATTTTTCTCTTGAAATATTCAATTGATCCTTAGCTCTCTTTACGTGTGCAACTACTCCATCATGCTCCCCTTTCCCATGTCCAGCTTAAAAAAAACTCCAAATATGACGTAGACCCCTCTCTACATGCATTCTACTCAACCAATAAAACATACGAGCATTCTTCAATTGACCTATGCAATTATTTGACCAAATTAGATGTCGACCCAGTGCTATATCATGCTCTTTCTAGAACTCAAAAAAATTCTCAAAACAATGTTGGACATACTCGAATGAGTGAGATCTATCATCACTCATATAAAAATGATACTCTCTAATTATCTTTCGATCCTCCTCTATACTATCAGGTGCATGTCTAAATGTTATGTGGACAAAAATAACAATCTAAATGGAATTGTAATACTAAGATTGTACCTTATTTTGTGGTTGCAATGTGTAGTTTTCTACAAAATCAACCACTGATATAATAGTGCCAATCAAAAAAGAGTCCTTACACATCCTAAATTGTCGATCCAACCACTGAGACCTATTACTATGCCTTGCATACTTGTAGAAAATATTTTCCTTAAAATCTAAAATAAAATCAACAACACTGCGTTCTTTTGTAACCAACTCACATCTAGAACCTTCACCTCCACTTTGCAAAGTATATTTGACTATCTCATATCTATTTTTCTCAATAAGCTTCTTTCCAAATTCATGTTCAAAACTCTCATGAAAACATTGAGCAAACTTTGACAAGCCACCACATTGTGAGCACTTTGCATTTAAACAATCATTTCTATAGAAAAAGAAACCATCTCTAGAACATAAAAATAGATCTAGCAAGTCCCTTGACGATTTCAGAAGATGCTTTGCACCACACTCCAACATTTCATTAGTATGCAAAGTAGAACAGATATAGCATAATAGCTCATGGTACATTGAAAAATCCACATGGTATTTGCAACAACAAGTATTACGAATATTAAGAGGCACACAATAAAATGGCTTCAAACCTTGAAAAGTCCTTTGCAAGATTTCCATATTTGGATGTGTTTCAATAAAAAATTTGAACAACATTGTTTCGCTTGATTCTAAGAAATGTTTAGGATGTGGTGTATGGTCTCAATTGCCAATTCTTAACTTTAAAACATCCTTTGCATTAGGTGATACTCTAAAGTTATCATGCCAAAATTGCTGAATTACCTACTTTACATTATTGGTTAGCTTCTTATCAACACATGGAAGCCTCCTAGAAAAAGCCCATGTATCATTTTGAAGAGGGTCATCTATTCTTTCTCTTCTTGCGAGTGCTCTGTCCAAAGTTTTACGATTTATGCCAAAATCAATACAAGTTTGTGTCATAAAGCGAGCCTTTTTCAATCAATGGCTTACTAGGGTGGTTGTAATGACTCTCTGAGTAGCTCTCTTATCCTTTTCCTTGTTATTTTTTCGAATATACTTGAGAGCATTAAAAATATTTTTGACAATAATAGAATTCTTTTTGGTCTTCTTGTTCACATGAATCTTCAATTTGGCTAGCAAAGGTCTCATCTTTTGCATCTTTAGCAATTGTTCAAAATGTTGGCATTGCTCGGTCAATGTCTTATCACTAAAATATTTGTTGAAAAGTCTTCTAGCCCATAAATGAATAGTTCGTGTTGACCTCTTACCTTCAAAATTGTTTATAATGTTCTCATCAAATTCAAGTAACCATTTAGGGGTTCTTGAAGGTCTTGAATTTGGAATATGTCTTTCTTCCACACAAGGTTCTTAATTTCTCATGTAATTTGGTGAAACATAATTTACACTTGCTTCAATATTATGTTCAAAATCTTCATTTCCAACATTTTCACCTTGAACATTTTCAATATCAATTTGAATAATTCCATTCCCAATTTCAATATCATGTTCAACATCTTCAAACCAACATTTTCACCTTGAACATTTTCATTATCAATTTCAATATTTTCATTCCCAATTTCAATATCATGTTCAACATCTTCAAATACAACATTTTCACCTTGAACATTTTCATTATCAATTTCAATAATTTCATTGCCAATTTGAATATTATGTTCAACATCTTCAATTCCAACATTTTCATCTTGAACATCTTCAATTTCCTCTTCACTTGAAAGACCATAAGGGTTAGGTTCACCAATATTTAATATACCTTGTCTTCTCTTCCTATGACCTTCGCTATCTCTTTGTCTATATGCTTCAATTTGTTCTTTTGTAAGCTTTCTCTTACATTTTTGCTTCTGATGACTATTGCTCCCCATTATACCTCATAAAAGATGCTAAAAAACCATTGCTTATGACAAATTTGAGTAGAAGATGCTCCAAAAAGTTGATCTTTGTCTCTTCCTATCTGAAACCACGTGTATGTTTCCTACAAACAAAATGTAGGGTC
>VDFB02000002.1:207319481-207427342 GCA_007258455.2 Sequoia sempervirens | reverse complement strand
ATCGAAAGGGAGAGACTTGGGGAGAGAGAGAGATGGAGAGAGAGAGAGGGAAAGAGATAATATTTAAATATTTTATATATTAGTAATATATATATATATATATATATAAATATTTATACATTAACTAAAATATTGAAATAATATTTAAATATTATACATAATAATATAATATATTATATATTAAATACATAATTAAGTAAGAGATTATCATAAATTGTATATTATATATTACATTATAAATTATATTGTATATTATATATTAAATTATAAACTTTATTTCATTTTTTAAATCATATATTATAAATTGTATAACATTTTTGCAACTCTATATAGAACATATTAGATATCGAATTCAAATCAGATATTCGATCCAAATTGGATATCTGATATTTCTAACAAATAATTTAATGCCTAGGGATTAGCCTTAGGCTTGCTTTGGATTTTGGTTCAGACCTGCCAATCCTAAGAAGTCAACAAAAAAAACATGTTTAACAACTTACCTTGCTTTTCCAAAATTTTGCCATATGGTTGATGACTTTTTTTACGCAAAATTGATGAAACGAAAAGGGTTTGTAAAGGAGCTTCTTAGCTTTCCACCAATATAAATTATACTTTAGTTTGCATCTAATAAATAATTATTATTCATTTTCTATTATAATTATGACAAAAGTCCTAATTGATAGCCTGATTGAAAAACATCTATAACTTTCAAATGGTATCACATTTTTTGAATCCAAAACATACGTCACATTCTATGCTTCGCATACTATAGGATTAAAAAAAAATTGAATTTCATGAAGTTTTGACCAAGTTAAGGTGGTCAGACATACAAGTTTTTATTTTTTTAAAAGTTGTTAGGGTGGTTAGACATACACCTACTTCTTATTTTTCCCTGAAATTTAAGTACTACTAGATTGAAATTTCAATTTTTTACCAAATAGATTTTTTTTTTAGAAAAAGAAACCTAGTAGTTTAGAAACTACATTCAATTTTCCACGGATTCTATTCTTACATATTTTTTAAATAATATAGATAACTTAATCAAATTTTTACATCAAGTTGCCTAACTCTGATTTTTCTAAAATTTCATTGCCACTTAAGGGCCTATTTTTTCCATGATGATCCTACATATACCCAAAGAGTATTGAATTTGAATATTTCATGATGATAGGAGTCATTGACGAACTTGCAAATTTAAGAGTGGTTCCCTAGGACATTTGATTTGATACCAAAGCTAGTGTAGCCTGAGATAGTAGTCATTACGCATTGTGGTTTGTCTTCTCTATTAGATATGCCCCGAATTAGGATTAATCAGGATCTCCTGACAACCCTAGCAGAGAGGTGGCATAGTGCACATAATACCTTCCACCTTCCTACTGGTGAGATGATAGTCACTCCTGAGGATGTTTGGCAGATTTTGAGGATACCCGTTGTTGGTGATATTGTAGTTTATGATTCTTCAAAGCAAGGTAGGACCGATTCTCTATGCAGAGTGTTCTAGGATGATACTATTTGTGGATATGAGATTCCATGGTGTGATATGGTGGATTGCTATGCCACCCTTCCTTCTATTCTTGTTGGTTTTATTTGAGGGTTCCTTTGTCTTGATTGTAGGTCAAAGGGAATTTTTGTTGGTTGGGTCATGTTTTGGAGAGTGTGATTGTACACGATACCAGATATGCATGGGGCATGTGTTTGCTTGCTCATCTTTATCACAATTTTCATTTTGTTGTCTACCTCTAAGGTCGCAGTTTGTCATGAGGAGTTACATTACTACAGGTGTGGGCATTGGAGCATATAGTTGTTACGCGTCTAGTGATGGTGAGACAATGGCCCACCATGAGGCCATATGTGTATATTTACACAAGTTGTCTTACTCAGCCTAGACTGGGTAAGTTGGAGCATTGGAGCAGAGTTTTGGACAATGTTGAGGTTGTCACATGGTGGCCTTCTCTAGATTACGAGCAGTGGGATGACAACGATATTCAGTTGCCATGCCTTTCTTAGTTGATGTTACTAATTGGTCAGACTTGTTGGGTTTTGGAGAGATTTTTGTTCTGGAGGGTGCTTAGGAAGTATGTATTTTACAAGGCATGCCCCAGGGTGTTGCCTATTATGGCCATCGTCAGATAGATTCTATAGAGTGGGCATCCTATCTCTCATATGATGGTATCGTTCAGGAGTTCCAGGGTCTACAACCTTTATTCTAGGAGATTCGTCTTGATATTATAGAGGCACCTATTATAGTGGATTATGCAAAGTATCTGGCTCTATATCCCTTTCCACGGATTACTGTTTCTGATGAGCCTGTTCCATTACTTGGTGAGGAGGAGAGTAATAGTGATGATGAGGGGGATGGAGATGAGGAGGGAGATAATGATGGTGGTGATGATGGAGGAGGTAGTGGTGCAGGTGGATTTGGTGCAGTTGGGTCAAGTGCAGGTGGGTCAGGTCTAGCCATAAATGTGTAGGATTATATGGTGCTTCATAAGAGGTGAACACTGGTAGCTTCTACATAGTAGCATGTTTAGATTGGGGTACCTTCACAACATCAACAAATGTAGATTGTGAGTTTACAGGTGTAGGTATAGACCTTACAGGGGTAGTTGATACAAGCATTGGGTTTATTGGTTTAGACGTAGACCCAGATGCAAACACAGGCCCACTCACATGCACAAACTCTCACTCAGGTATAGGGACAGTTGGGAGTTTCTTAGGCACAGATTGCCTCATTGACAGCCAAGAGAGATGCAACTAGATGGGTTGCAGAGAAAGCACAGTTGATAGTCAAGAGGTTACAAAGATTGGCTGATGGTACAACTATAGCAGATTATATGAGAGAGGTTCTTCATGTAGGTCAAGAGGAAGAGCACTACAGAGAGCAGTACCATGATGCAGTTCCCTCTAAGTAGAGAGTGAGTTATTCCCAGTCTCGATCTAGCAGGAGCCAGTCCAGGACTTGTTGATGTGTTTTTTACGCATTTCTTAACACAGGAAATGCATAGATGCATCACCTCTCTTGAAAGGAAACCTCCAACAAGCAAGTTGCTAAAAATATCCCCAAGGTCTCTCGAGTGTCAGGTCATAACTTGCATGGAATTCCTCAGTTAATGTTTGATGTGATTTTGTTAGTAATCATAGGGCAGACTTATGTAGCTAGAAGCGAACTGGATCTTAAATTTTGAAGTTTTTGAGATGGGAGTTACAGTGCAATTTGTTGTAGGTTCAAACAACAATCTAAAACTTCAATGTTTTCTTTAAGTTTGGCTTTATGGTGCAGGAGCACCTAAAACACATGATTGCAAAAATCCATCAAGTGTAGGTTGGTCTAGAAATTAGGGGGTAAATTGTTAGTAAAGGTCTAATAAGACCACTTTCAATGTATTTTGGGGTGAAAGTATTAGTTTGATTCAAAAAGTTACTGAATTATCAAAATAAAGTGCAAAATATGGAATTTGAGGGGGTTAAGGTAGTTTTGTGGTCAGTTATAGGCATTTCAAAGGTAGTTTGGAATTGGAAATGTATAAGAGGCCTTTTGAAGGCTCGAATGGGGGTTGTTGAAGCCAAGGAAATAAAATAAATCTTGAAGTATCATTGTTTTCTTATTGTTTTCACTGTATCTCCAACATTCTTGGATTGTGTGTAGGTCGTACAGGCTCCCATGTGTTGAATTTATTATTTTCTATGTAGATAGGTGTTGTATTTTTCATTTTGTGCTTTGACAGAGGTTAATATATAACTCAAGGCCTGAAAACATCTTATTATTTCCTACCAGGTTTGAGCAGTCTCAAGGGTTTCGAAGCCAAATTGATGTCTTAGTCATCATCCCACCTACTGTATTTGATTGTAACTCAGTGGGATGATGGAATAGAATGTAGGGAATTGTATCATAGTGGTAGGAGGCATTCAAGGATAGAAACTTGGCATGGAGCATGATGAGTAGGTTTGAAACATGTGGTTTCCCTTAGAGATTAATGGCTTAGTCCTAGGGTTTGATGAAACAGTGTTGTCAAAGGCCTAATGAGTGTTCCCTAAGCATTTGGGGACCTAATTAGACATGTCTAAGCAATTGGGTTGTTTAGGAAAGGTCTGGAAGTTGGAGAAATAATAAGGGGGCACCAAAAACCTAGTTCCTTGAGGTTTTAGGAGGGTTTTTGGATTTGAAGTTTGGTTGTACACTTGGAGGTC
Organism: Sequoia sempervirens; assembly: GCA_007258455.2. NCBI lineage: Eukaryota > Viridiplantae > Streptophyta > Pinopsida > Cupressales > Cupressaceae > Sequoia > Sequoia sempervirens. The sequence continues at coordinate 207,423,154 of VDFB02000002.1, read as the reverse complement.
TAAAACCTCAAAAATCTCTTGTTTTGGATCATTCCCCAAGACTATTTTTTGGTTTGGAGATTTGGTGAGGGAATTAAAAGGGGGTCTCTTTGTAAAAATGGCCTAATTGGAGCCCTAAAATAGTGAAAAGTTTGAATTTGAAGTCTCTGGTCCAAAGGATTGGTATTTGGTTTTCTATCATGTTAAACAAATTTGAAATGGGTACCTGAATCCACATTTTTTTTCTTAAGTGCTTTGGAAAACTTGTGAGGAAAATCTCAAAAACTGTGTTCCTGCTACTACAAGGAATAGCTTGTGTCAAATAGTGAGTTTTTGAGGATTTCAAGGAACCTGGATTGGAGGTTATCTTCAAATGATCTAGTTGTCACTATATGCATTTGGAGGGTCTTTTTAAGGGTCTTGGTGGAGATTGGTAGTTGTTTTGAAATTTTGAAGGGTTGGGACCCCTGAGGGTGTGTTGATGCTTGAAGGTTGAAGGTGTTTCCAAGAAGACTTTGTTGTTTTGAATTGACACTTGGTGTTGTTTTGATTATTCTTCACATTGAATCTACATCAAAGTGGTATCAAAGAAAGGAAATAGATCTCTTGAAGATTGCAGGAGAAGCATTGGAAGATACAAGACACTATGGACTTCAGAAGGTTGGATGAGAAAGAAGGACAAATGAGGCATGCTACCTTCCAGACCAGATGCAAATGCAGAGGTAAGATCTGTAAAGTAATGATTGATTCAGGTTCATTGGGTAATGTTGTTTCAAAAGAAATGGTTGAAAAATTGCATTTGACAAGGCTAAAACATGAATCACCTTACAAGGCATATTGGGTAAATGATAGTTAGCATGTTGTGGTTAGAGAGCAAGCATTTGTAGAGTTTGAAATTGGTCCTTATAAAGATGTTGTATTATGAGATATTATTCCTATAAGGGATTATCATATGATACTAGGAAGGGTTTGGTAATATGATAGATTTGCTATGCATGATGGGAGGCTTAATGTGTATGAAATTGAAAAGGATGGGCAAAGGTATATTTTGAGTTGTTTGTAGGAAGAAGGGACACAAAGAAGGATAGGCATGTGTGGAAAAAGAGAGTTGCTAGAGAAACTTGAAGTCACAAGGGAAGCAGAGAAAGTGAAGGTCAAACATGAAAAGACCTTGAGGGCACAAGATAAGGATAAAGAGTGTGAAGAAGACAAAGACAAAGTTGCAGCCACCACATGTAAAACAATTACTGAGACAATAAGAGCAGAGGAAGATTTAAAGTTAAAGTGTGTGAAGGGTGATGGGAAAGAAAGGGTCAAGGGTGAAATGACCTTAAAAGAGCAAGGTAAGCTTGAAGGTTGTGTTGAAGATAAAGGACATAAAGAAGTTTGTTCATTTAATGTTAATGGTGTTCTAGGGCAGACACCTATAAAAAGTACAATGGTACAAGAAGCTGAGACAGAGTATGGTGAGTAGAAGGAACTTAGGGCAGAGATCCCTCAAAGAGAAAAGAATAAGAATGTAGGAGAGTTATCAACGGAGAGCCAAGGAAGGCCTAGTGAGGTCTATAAAGGTGAGAAGCAATGTCTACTGAATGGACAGGGTAATGGGAAGCCACAAAAGCCTGATAACAAAGGAGATGAGTTGCAGTAGGGCAGAAGATCTGATGATAGGGAAGTTTTGAAGGCTAAGAATCTTAAAGGAGAAAGAAGAGATACAGAAAAGATAGGTGGGAAGGTTGGAGAAAGCCATGAAAGGATTGAAAATTATAACAAGATCATGATTGGGGCAGTGGAGTGTCCCTTAACAGCAAATGTAAGTGATAAGAAAACAAAGATTGTGAATACAATGGACTGTGTGACAGAGGATACATAGGTCAATAAGATAATGGTACTGATGCAAAGCCTAAATGTCAAGGAACTTAAAGGTGCAGAGAAGAAGGAAGAGGAAGATGTCTTTGAGGATGCTCATGAAGACTTATTGGAAGAAGAAGAAGATGAGGTAAAAGAAGGGGTAGTGAGTGAGTTTGTAGGAGAGTGAGAAGTTAATGAGAAAGGTGCAGTCACTTTGAATGATGAAGAAGATCAAGTAAAATGGATAAGTGAATTTCCAAGAAAGGAAGAGTTGATGGTGAATGGCCTAGTGAAGGCCAGAGGAAAAGAATTTGGGAAGTCTCCAATTGGGATGGAGCAGAAAACAAAGAATATGGATTGGATAGGGGTTGTGTATGCTACTGTGCAGGTTATTTTGAGCATGGGAAAACTAGGAAAAGTTGTGAAGTGGAAGGGTAAGAAGCTAAAAGGTTATCTCCCTGATTTGTTCATTCTTCTGACAGAGGTCAGACCAAGGGTTAAAATGAAAGTGGAAGGACACAATGCAGGTTATGTTGCAGAGAGTGAAGTTGAAGGGAAAGACTACATGTATAATTGGCTCATGGAAGAGCATGTAACATGGATACTAATGCATGGTTGTTTGGTTTGGTGTACTAAATTTTTGTTTGCAAGTATCAATCAAGACAAAATGCAGCAAGAAGATCCCATTGAGCAGGATCAAGTATGGCAAGGTAAAGTCAAAATAAAGCATGAAGGGTACCAGTGCCTTGGAGGAATATTTCCATGCAAGTGACTTGGAGCAGGTTTGAAGGGATTGTCCAGAAGGTTGGAGTAGACCTATGGAGTGATTTATGGGGCATAAATCTTTTGTACCCGGGGAGTATGGTGTAGGAGCACCTAAAACACATGATTGCAAAAATCCATCAAGTGTAGGTTGGTGTAGAAATTAGGGGGGTAAATTGTTAGTAAAGGTCTAATAAGACCACTTTCAATGTATCTTGGGGTGAAAGGATTAGTTTGATTCAAAAAGTTACTTAATTATCAAAATAAAGTGCAAAATATGGAATTTGAGGGGGTTGAGGCAGTTTTGTGGTCAGTTATAGGCATTTCAAAGGTACTTTGGAATTGGAAATGTATAAGAGGCCTTTTGAAGGCTCGAATGGGGGTTGTTGAAGCCAAGGAAATGAAATAAATCTTGAAGTATCAATGTTTTCTTATTGTTTTCACCGTATCTCTAGCATTCTTGGATTGTGTGTAGGTCGTACAGGCTCCCATGTGTTGAATTTATTATTTTTCTATGTATATAGGTGTTGTATCTTTCATTTTTTTCTTTGAAAGAGGTTAATATATAACTCAAGGCCTGAAAGCATCTTATTCTTTCCTATCAAGTTTGAGCAGTCTCAAGGGTTTTGAAGCCAAATTGATGTCTTAGTCATCATCCAACCTACTATGTTTAATTGTAACTCGGTGGGATGATGGAATAGAATGTAGGGAATCATATCATAGTGGTAGGAGGTGTTCAAGGATAGAAACTTGGCATGGAGCATGATGAGTAGGCTGGAAACATGTGGTTTCCCTTAAGAGATTAATGGCTCAGTCCTAGGGTTTGATGAAACAGCATTGTCAAAGGCCTAATGAGTGTTCCCTAAGCATTTAGGGACCTAATTAGACATGTCTGAGCAGTTGGGTTGTTTAGGAAAGGTCTAGAAGTTGGAGAAACAATAAGGGGGCACCAAAAACCTAGTTCCTTGAGGTTTTAGGAGGGTTTTTGGATTTGAAGTTTGGTTGTACACTTGGAGGTCTAAAACCTCAAAAATATCTTGTTTTGGATCATTCCCCAAGACTATTTTTGGTTTGGAGATTTGGTGAGGGAATTAAAAGGGGGTCTCTTTGTAAAAATGGCCCAATTAGAGGCCCAAAATAGTGAAATGTTTGAATTTGAAGTCTTTGGTCCAAAGGATTGGTACTTGGTTTTCTATCATGTTAAACAAATTTGCAATGGGTACTTGAATCTCATTTTTTTTCTTTAGTTCTTTGGAAAACTTGTGAGGAAAATCTCAAAAACTGGGTTCCTACTGCTACAAGGAATAGCTTGTGTCAAATAGTGAGTTTTTGAGGATTTCAAGGAACCTTGCTTGGAGGTTATCTCCAAATGATCTAGTTGTCACTATATGCATTTGGAGGGTCTTTTTAAGGGTCTTGGTGGAGATTGGTAGTTTTTTTGCAAATTTGAAGGGTTGGGACCCCTGAGGGTGTGTTGATGCTTAAAGGTTGAAGGTGTTTCCAAGAAGAGTTTGTTGTTTTGAATTGACACTTGGTGTTGTTTTGATTATTCTTCACCTTGACTCTACATCACTTTACAATGTGCAATGAACCTTAGCATGGGTCATTTCTAAAAAAAGAGAAAAAAGGAGTAGGGAAGAGAGAAGGTTCTTTGATTTGCAACTAACTGTGAACAATAATCCTGGAGTTCCCACTATAGACAACTTCCTTCAAACATAATTTCACTTAACCAGAAAACTCACAGTCTCATGAAATTTGTGCTATCTTCTAAGGTCTACAGATATTTCCCCATTCATTCAACATACATATGCATGAACAAAGATGAAAATGTGGAGCAACTTTGGATTCAAGCCCAGAATCACTTTACACAACCATCTACCAACAGTAAACAACAAAAAGTGTGGACTAGGAAGACATCTACAAAGTAGCAATTTTCATAACTACAGAACAACATTACCAAAATCTATCTAAGCAGTTTAAATCTAACTTAAAACAACAATGTAAATCTAGATAAATCATTTAACAAAGGAGATTGAATCATGAAACATGTGAAGAATTTAGAAAATGCACCAAGTCAATGTATTTTCATTATAAATTTCAGTAGCATGTCTTTACAACAACTCAACTCTCCTTGGAAATGAGAGGAGACCTATTTATAGTGCCCAAAAATTCGAATGAATGGCCAAGATTCAATCTCATTGTGTGGCCAATATTCACTACAAACTAGGGTTCTACCTACCCCCTAGTATATTACAATTTAAAATATAGTTTTGTCCATATCCCTATTTCGCCATCTAGTGACAACACTATAGCATTTTTTCTTTTGCTGATTGCTATTTTTGTTGTAGCTATTCCTTTAGGATTTCTTCATTGATAATAGGGCTACCCTCCTACTTCTTTAAAGCTACATATTCCATGAATTTCAAGATCATTGGATGAAGTTTGTCAACTTCTATAATCTTGGATCGTAGCATCTGATAACTCCATTCTTCCGAGTTGTCCTCAAGCTTCCTCGAGTTTTCATCATACTTTGCGGCTTGATCTCTAAACAATTCCAACTAGGTGAAGGAATGGGCAGAAAAACTCATGAAATCTATGGTTATCTCATCAAACATCCCATCCTGCATCTTGTTTTGGAAATAATGCTTTATTTTCTCCAGATCAATTTGTACCGTGGGCATGTCATACTTTGTCATTGGCTTCAGATACTGGGCATAGTCTGCCCTGATTTCCTTGACCCATTCTATATCTAGATCCACTTTACCAATTATCTACTCTAGTCTTTCTTTTCTATTATCAAAGTCTCGCTTCCACACATCCACTAGCCAATGATTATCCCTTTTGAGTGCAAGCTCTTTTCCCCAAGTCATGCTTGGAAAATTGAGAATAGCCTCAATCTTTGGGTAGGTGGAATTGTAAGTTGTAGGGAAGTTGGTGTAGAGCTTCTTGGTTCCCTCTAGAGACTATTGAAGATCCAAGAACTTGTTGGCTATCCGAACAACCCGACTGATACCCATGTTCCCAACATATAGAACTTGTTAGAACCAACTCTTTGTAGTTTTGTCCAAGTTCTTTCTCTTTTATAGTTTGTCAATCTATTCCTTGGACAACAGTTGGAGTGGATCCATGGACGTGGTAGGCATGCCATCCACTGAAGACCATTGTTGGATGTAATCCATCAAGGGGGCTCCTGTTCTTTAAGCTCATCTTTCGACCTCTTATCTTGTTGTATTAGGCTCACCACCATAGCTACTAACTCTTCAAGATGCTCCACCTTTTTCTCTCTATTAGCAGCCCCCAAGTTAATGGTGGAGACGTTATAACTTATTCTCTCCTAGCCCTCCACTGGTGTTGCTATCAACACAATCCGACATCTGGAAGCATCCATCATTACCTTGGACCTTACTTTAGGCTTCTTCTCCTTCCTAGTTGAGATTTGTGCTCAGGATGGGATAGCTTCTAGCCTCACTCTTGGATCCTTCGAGGCATGAGTCTTCTTCTCAAGCTACCTCCCTAGCCACTCGAGCATGGTAGACTTTTCTTTACGCAGTTCTCGATCACCCTCCCATTCCCCTATTTGGATATCTGTTTGTTCACCTGTGGGAGTCTTTTCTTTCATTTTGGTGCTATCTTCTTCTTTCTCATCAGAGTCTTGGATGAATGTGAGGCATTTGACGGGAGGCTTAGTATCCAATCACCCTCAGGGAATTTGCTCTATCTTAATTTCCTTATTTCTTTCTTCAATCTATTTGTCCCTGTGCATGTGCTCCTCAGGTTTGTCCTCCTTAATATCTCCTTCTTCTATAGGAGTTGGCACAACCTCTAGCTATTTTTCCCCAATAGGGATTTCTACTATTTCGACTATCCTTCCACCTTCTTTCTCCTCTCTGGGAGGTCACCTTTTTGCCTCTTCCTCATCATGCTTTAGTTGCCTTGCCATTTCCTCCTTGAGATCATCATTGAAGGTCTACACAATAGTTCTACCACTTATACCCTCCTCTTCATCTCTGCTCTTGGAAGACCTTGTCTCCTCTTCTTCACGAACCACCCTGCCAATCGTCCAGTGTTCATACTCAAGGATTTCATGATATTCATCAGCCTCCTCCTCCATTGCCTTTGAAGCTTATTGCTCTTGTATCTCCCATTCCTCAGAAATCAACATCGTGACCTCCATTGCTGGTCATCCTATTGGAGGTTAAGAAGGTGCAGCAGTGGTGAGGACCCTTGCTAAGGCAATCTAAATTGTGGGGTCCATGAAGATCTGGGAGAGCTCAAAGGGGATATTTTGCATGTGTCGCAAGAAAGCCTTCGGTAATGCAAGTGTGGGCATTGGTGCTGTCACTGTTGCTAATGGGAGTGATGTGGTAGGTGACATAGTGGCAGAGGAAAGAGGAGTAGTTGTGGTGGATGAAGAGTAAATCATTATGTTGGGCCCAACTGGGGGAGAAGAGGCGAGATGGATTGAGATATCCATCGCAGGTGGGAACGTGTTGACCATGGCCTGGGAAACAGATGGCATTACAGTGGAAACAGGGGGAGCCAAAAGGAGTTCTGGCTTATCCACCCTCTCTTCTTCACCTTCTTGAGTTTTTGACTACTCCGTGGCACTCCCTGTTCACTTGGGCATCTTGGAGAGTGAGCCTCCTAAATCTTTCCTTGCATACCCCTTAGGATCTGGATACTGCTCTATTCCAATCCCTTTCCTCTTTTTTGTTCTAGTGAGCAGAGGAGATTCGGATGTCCTGATCTTCGAAGTTGTAGCAGCAACATCCTCTATGGCACTAGGCTCACTATTGATCCCTTCATATGTCAGGACAACCCCTTGTTTCTTTAATTGGGCTACTTGTCCATCAATTCATTCTTTGGTTTGAGCCATAATTTTTTTAGTCAGAATGTCGAGGTCATCAATGTCCTATTCATCCCAATCTATTGCAAGCAATGACAAGTTGGAGGTGACATTATATCAGGGATCCATGATGGTGCTTTCATCCTCCTCAACCTGGTCTGGTATAGGAAACAACTGCACCCTTTTCATGAAGTATGCAGTCATCTGCATGTAATGCCTCACGCACACCTCTCTGTCATCCTAGTAGTCTACCCAAAAATATTCAACATGATGTAGGTGGGAATATTCTGGTCCTAGTGCCTTTCTTACGTGCCCATAGGGGTCCACCCATGGACGAGTAGTGTGTAGTTGGAAGTGGTACTCTAACAACTCTTTTTCTGAATTCCCAACACATTGGGAAGTTTGTAATTTATACATCGTCTGACTGAAGGCTAAGGGATAATGGATCCTTGCCAAATGTTTTCTACCAAGGATGATATGCACATGTTGTAGCTGCTGGGAGAGTTCTAGTAGTATAATCTGGTCATTGGGGTACCGGGGCAGCTTATTCAGCCTTTCTATGAAGCCTTGGGCACAAATATATGTGAATTTGGGGAATTGAATAAACAGGAAGGCATACTGTTTCAGGAATGCTCATGTACTGTGAGAGACCCTTCTCTCAAAATCCCTTCCAAGCAACTAGAAGATGTTACCAATGAAGGCGTCATTCACCCTGTAGTACTCCTTGAAGTTCTTGAATTATAGCTAGGGATATCTGTCATATGCTTTTAATCTTTGACCCTACTCCTCACTGAGTGCAACAAATAATCCGCTATACTTCCTTTGCTCTAGCAGTGAATAGACTAGATAAGAGGTCATGTATAATTTAAAGCTCTTTTTCATGTTCATAAAATTCTCGTGGAAGTAGTCGCTTATAATGCCTCCTCAGTAGAATGTGGCATTTGTGGTGACATCTTCATCCCAACAGAGGATTTTTTCAACAAAGTATACCATCAATTCTTGAAAAAATGTAGCAAAAGGGAGGACCATTACCCAACTTAGCATGGTTACTACATCATGGTAGTCTTCATAGAAATCCTTACGAAAGAGTTCTTGGGGAACCTTCACAGTGCTGCCTCTTTTCTCCTTGAGCCAATATTGATTTATCAACTTTTTCTAGCCCATCGGGTTTTCATCCCAAGTCGCCTTTCCTTCCTTCACGGTGGGCACATCCATTTCCTCAAATGTGGGAATGTGGAAAGTTTTAGTAATTCCCTCAGTTAACATGTCAGCGAGGATGTTCCCATCTCTGTCAATGATGGTTCTTGTTTGGGGATGGTAGGCCTGCCAGCAAGCCATGACCAATTCAGGGGCAATGAGAGATGGGGGGAAGCCTACCACTTTTGCAATCCCACTCTGCCTGATCAATCTAGAATTATTAGTCTTTGGGTGAATTATGACCCTTTGTTTGAATTCATCAATATCGATATGGCCGATATTAGTGTATGTGATTTCCTTCCAACCTGTGATGATTTTTGAATGTAGACCTGTTCACCCTGAAACTGAAACCTCATCTGGTCTTTATCCTCCTTTCCACAAGGAGTCTTGCCTGATTTCTTTCCTTTGTCCCTCTATGTAGTTGCCCTCCAGGGTCCTGCACCCGATTCCATATATCTTGTAGATATAGATGTAATGACCACGACTAATTAGAAAAGCATTAAAATTAGTCAAAATACCATGAACTAAATCCAATTAGACATCATATGATTAATGAAGTTAAATCTTTTCTTTTAGATGTCGTTAATCACTTTCTGAAGGGATTTTTGTCAATTCGGGCCCAAAGGGCTAGAATTTCCTGGTAGGAATGTTGTTTTGAAAGGGCAAACAAGCTTGGGTGATTTAGGTGGTTTTTTCTGTCTTCACATTTTGGCGGTTTGAAAGGCTTGTGTTAGAGAGGGTCAAATTTGAGCACGTGGGTCGACATTGGTTTTTGAAATTGAGGTCATTTTGGTCAACTTTGGGGCCCCCGTAGGCTTGGGGCCGGAAAGCTATTGGAAGTTCACTGTCTACAATGGCCTGGAAGAAGCCAAGTTTCGGGGTCAGAATTCCAGGGTCTAGGGACCGGAAGGTTAAAATCTGGTTGATGGATTTCTACGAACTTCAGGGTGCCCGGGCCTGAGGAAGCGGGAAGGCATTAGGATTTCGCCGTTCAAAACGGTGGTCATCGTAGGGAAGCCCAGAAGAAGCAGCCTGGAAAAACAGAGCTGATAGAGTGTTTGGTTGTTGGTCTCATATGTGTAGTTTTATGTAGGCGATTGATAGGTTAGAACCCGGGACTCAGAAAGACATGCCCATTTTTCCCTTGTGCGTCGGATAAAGGTAGAGGGAACCCTGATGGGTGGAGTCCGGAGGAGGCATGGTTAGCGAATGGAAGGTCAAGACCTAGGATTCGGTGGGATACAACCTAATGGTTGTTTCAAATAGCGAATACCTCTTGGAAGTTCGTGGACGGAAGTCCGTGGACTGGGACTCAACGGTCATGACATAAAAGTTCGTCATCCAACTCAAGGCAGCAGGATGAAGAGCAAACTCTAGAGGGTGGAATGGTGCACTTAGTTCACCATTAGGGAATGACGAGGGCAAGGAAAAGTCCTAGGGACAAAAATTTGATGAAACAGAGCCAGGATGGGCAAAGGCAACTGAAAAGTTTGTAAATTTGAAGAGTTGAAATCCAACGAAACAGGGCTCAAGGTCTAGGAAGGTAGGAAGATTCCGCCATTTGGAATGGTGAACACCCTAGGGAATCCTAGAATGGGAATCCTAGTGAGGTGGGCCTGGGGAGACAAAAAGGGAGAGAGGCCAAACTTCAAATGTTAAGTTTCATAGCGGTTGGCCAGCATCGATCCGGGGTGACGGGCCCAAGAGAGAACTTTTCTGCTTGGGAAGTTCATCATTTTCAAAGTTCTTTTAATGGAGGCAAGAGCAGTTGGGCCTGGAGGGAACGAACACCCTGCACGAAGAATGGTGGCCACGGCGTGCAGTTCTAGCTCAATGCTAGTAAGTGACTTTGGAGTTTTGAGGAGTTTCAAAACATGGGTTTTGTAGGTCTTAGTGTGTTTTAACAGTTAAATTCATTTTTAGCCCATGTTCATTATCTTAAACATAAAATCATAAAAAATTCTTGGTGCAATGAATGATGAACCTACTTGAAAATCTCGATAAGAGGTGTGGAATCGTCAAAGGGAGGTTGAGTGATAATCTCAGACGCGAAGGCGACAAGCAACAGATGCAATGATCTCCTCTGGAAAGCACTCTGATCTCTTCTGGAAAACCTGACAAATGAAAATGATTTTTTGACCCCTATATTTATACCTTCAGATGCATTTAATGGATCCATTGAATTCCCATACGGCTAACCAATGGGTTGGTAGAATTCAAATCTATGGATGGCGGCGGGAGGTCTGGGGTCCAAGGTCTAGAAGGATGTGGATCGACGACCATTTGAAATTTCCATTTGGAAGTGGGCGACAAAGGGAGACCTGAAGTGTGGAAGGTGGGGAGAAGCCTTAGATCGACTGTCAAAAGCGGTGAAGTCAGCAGGGAAATTTGGGGACGTAAGTCTGGTGGACCGGACCCAGTGCAGGCAAAGGAAGTCTGAAACTTTGCAAATTTGAAACTGTCAGAAAGCAGGGAACCAGGGCTCAGGTTTCGAGAAGGCAGGAGCCTTCCACCATTTGGAATGGAAAACACTCGGTAGAAACTCGGAAAGGGAAACCTAGTGGGGCGGGCCTGCCTGGCCCCAAGGCCGTTGGTAGAAGAAAACTGCCAAGGAGATTCTAGAAGGCACTAGGACTTGACTAAGATGGAGTGGGAAACACATGGTTAGTTTAAGATGAGAGTTCAAAAGTACATTGACCATCTAGGACACCAAAATAGGGGCACACAAAATGAGGCAGCAACAAAATGACCCAACAAGGCGAAAGAAAAGAGGGTTCCCATTCTGAACGAGGCATCTATGCTGAGGGCACAACAAATGACGACTCCACTGGGAAATGCTCCAAAGCATTCTAGGGATACGTTTTCATTGAGGACCCCGAATCTCTTGTTTCGCAGACCAGGAGCATACTTCCAAGAATGAACTAGGAGAATAGGATCCTTAGTTGGGTCAGTCTACAAGACATCTTAGAAGTGTGTGTAGTGAATTCATTCCTTCCCATGGAACTATGACAAGTGGCTACTAATCCAACTAAGCAAGCTACGTAAATTATCCAACACTAAAAGTAACCTAGACATTGCCCCACTGCCAGTCAGGCGTCCATAGCCCCAACAAAGTTGTCACTGTGATCCTAGGGATATTGCTCTATTACCAGTCTAGCGTCCATAGCCCTAGTAGAGTTATCTGCACACCCATACAGTCACTTGATTTCAGAGATTTATTTTCTGTGTTTTGATATTTTTTTTAGTGTTCTTTTCTCAATTATCTTTTGCTTGACTGTGTAGGCATCGAAGCCTACAATGAGTTTGGGAATCACAGTGATTACTGGAGCAGACTTAGGATTTTTCACTCACTAGGATATCATATCAGCCATTGTATAGTCCTTCAAAAATAATTAACATGCTTCTATGCAAGATCTGAGATATGCATAAAAGAGCCAACCAAGGGTCTAGTTCTAAAGCAGATTTCAATAAGGAAACCATTCCTAGGCGACTTTTAGGGACCAATAGTCGGGAATGAATGTTTATCAAAATAGCACTAAGGATGAAGAGCAAAGCGAACCATTCATTGAATAAGCACGACCACCACAAAGGGACAGAGAACACCTTCTTCAAAACAAAACAATCAGGGAAAAAGCAAAACATGAAAAAAAAATAGCAAAGCATAAGCAAACCAAAAGGTAACCTATTCTAACCTATGTACAAGTATTTACAGAAAAGAGCTTGACAGATCTCAGGCTTGGAAGTAATGCTTGAGGTGCTGCCTGTTGACTAGCAACTAGACATCTTCACCTGTTAGGGTCTTTAGGTGGAAAGCATTGTCTCCCAAAATTTTAGCTATCTAGAAGGGGCCAAGCCAAAGCTTGTCAAATTTTTTATGTCCCCTTTTCTTTTCATGGGCCTTGTCCCAATATAGGACTAAATTTGCAATTCTAAAGGCCTGATTTTGGCTTGACGGTCAAACCATCTCTTAACCATGCCTTAATGTTTGGAAAAAATTTCTATGGCATGGTCTTAGACTTCTTCTAAATGCAAGAGCTTAGCTAACCAAGCTTCCCTATGGTCCCCCCCTTCGTAAAATTCAATGATGAATTGGAGAGTGGGAATCTTCAAATGGACAAGAAATATGGGCTCTAAGCCATAAACAAGATGGAATGGAGAATCACCAAGGGTAGCCTTGTGGTGAATGTGGTCTTCCCAAAGGGAAAATCAGAGCTAGGTATGCCAATCCTTGGGATTCCTATTGAGTAATTTCTTAATTACGGTGATCAGGTTCTTGTTTGTGGACTCAAAAAGGCCATTGCCTTGAGGGTAGTAATTCGATGAAAATTTAAGGGAAATTTTGTAGTCAAAGGCCAACCTAGCAAATTTTAATGAAGCAAAAGCAGGTCCATTATCACACACCAATACATAAGGACAACCGAAGCAATTTAAAATAAAAATTTCTAGAAAATTAGTAACTACCTCAGTTGTGCATTGCTTACATATAATTTCTTCTATCCATCTAGTGCAGTAATTAGTAGCAGTGAGAATGTACCTGTGTCCCGTAGATGATGGAGGGCTTACTGAACCAATGAAATCGAGACCTCATTACACAAACAACCTCACCTCTAGCATGAGCTGCAGTGGGACAACAACATCCTTCTCTTCGGTAGCAGTGGTTTGACATGTGTGACATGAACGAACATGACAATAAGCATCCTTGAAGACACTTGGCCAATAATACCCCACTCTTAATATTTGATGTGCAGTGGAGGGCCCGGATCCATGACCAATCCTAAACTTGTCATGAAATTCTTTCAATACTTGGTCTTCCTCTTCCTTGCCGAGTCATCTCAAGTAAATTCCTTCATGATTTCTCTTGTATAAAATGGACCCCTACAACATGTAACTGTTGATTTTCAGTCTAAGAGCATGTTTTTGGACTCCTTGTAAGGTAGGTGGAAACTTGTGATTCAACAAATAATAAATAACGTCCTTATACCACTCTCCTGGGGAAACATCTTCGAGCTAATATTATTGCACAGTGAGTTCAGGTCTGGCCTCTGCTGCTGCTTCGATAATCATGTGGGTAAGTGCTTGTCCTTTCACCAACTTCATTGGTTGGATTTCCATATCATACTCCTAGAGCAATGTGACCCATTTAGCTCTCTGTTTTCCTAATTCATTTTGTATGAGCAACGTTGTCACTTCAGGGTCAGGGACAATGGTGAACACTTTATTGCACAAGATGTAATGCCTAAATTTCTTCACTCCCCTAACAAGGGAATATGCTTTCTTTTCCACATTGTGGTAGTGTAATTCAACGTATTTCTATAGAGCACTCATGAAAGTGATCAAATGCTATTTCCCTTCGTTGTCCTTCTAGGTCAGGATGCTAGCACATGAATGCTTTGAAGTGAATAAATAGATGTAGAACGACTTCAAATAATTTGGATTGACTAGTACAGGCACCTCAACAATGGCCTGCATGATTTATTCGAAAGCCTATTTGGTTTTAGGAGTACACTCAATTTTGGCATCTTGTTTCAACATGGCATTGAGTGGTTTAATAATCTTAGCGAAACCCATAATAATTTTCCTGACAAAGTTAATCTTTCTGAAGAAGGATTTCAATTCCTTCTTGCTACCTGGTAGTGGGATCTTTAACAGAGATTGAATACATTTGGGATCTATGGAGATTCCTTGCTTTGAAATAACATGCCCAAGCAACCTACCCTCAATCATGCCAAAAATGCATTTCTTTGGGTTAAGGGAAACCCCAAACTCTCTACACCTTTGGAACACCTTGCATAGATTGGAGACATGATCACTCCACCTTTTGGAGAAAATAGTTAAATCATCCATACAGATGATTATGCACTTCCCAATTAGATATTTGAAGGAAATATCTATGGCACGTTGGAAAGTGGAGCCAACATTGATGAACCCAAAAGGAATTCTCCTGTAAGTGAAGGTTCCCCATTTGGTGGTGAATGTTGTCTTATGGTGATCTTCGTTATATCTAGAGTACCCATCGAGGAAGGACATTATTTGGGAGTCATTGAAAATCTGCAATACCTCATCAAATGAAGGTACCAGATAGTTATCCTTCTCTAAAGCTCTATTTAGGTTGCGGAAGTCTACACACGGCTTGATTTCTCCATTCTTTTTTCTTGACCGGAACTAAGTTAGCCACCCATGTGGAATGCCTAACTGGGAAGATAATTCTTGTTGAAAGTAATTTCTGTACCTCTTTGTAAATGATGGGCTCCAGCAAGGGGGAGGACGTTGTCCTTGGCGGAATGGTTTCACTTATGTCTTGAGAGGGATGGTGTGTGTGATGATGGAGGTATCATAATTCTTTAGATCTTCATAGCTCCATGCCACCACATCATGATACTTGTGCAAAGCATCAATGATTCCCTTCTTTTCCTCGGGTGTGCACACTTTTCTAATGAAAACATTTTTTCATCTCTTGTGGGGTCCCAAGGTTATGAGCATTACACTGGTGGCTTATGGCATCCTTCTTTGTTTGTCAATTTTGGTCTCTAATCTGATCCAAATCAAATATACATTCAAGCTGAACCATGCCCCTGGGAATTGTGTTGGTTTTGAGATTGACAACTCCTTCTATATCCAATTTAGCCTCCTTTAGATTAGTTTCATCAATTATTTGGGTGGCAAAGACATTAGAACTTGTGATGAACTCAAGAATATGTTTGTCGTCATTGAAGACCTAAAAATGAGTGACATTATCTGGGACAGATGGTGTGGATGTCAACTCAACTATGAATTTCTTGAGCCCAAACAAAGAGAGGGGCTACAAAGTGTTGGCTGTTTGAGCCAAGTCATTGGTTGTATTATTCTGAGAACGAGGGATCATTTTTATATTAAATGCATCTAAACCTTCTAAAAGATCCCATACCTTGTGCCTATAATTCACAAATCTTCTATCATGGTAGGAATACAACCTTCTAACCTGTTTGACTACAAGTTCGAAATCACTGAATACTTGCAGCATCTTGAATTTTTTCTTTAGGGCCATAAGAAGACCATGGACTAATGCCTTGTACTTTGCTACATTATTGGTGCAATAAAACTACAACCTATGGGCAGCAAGAAAGGTCTTACCTATTGGGATGATGAGTTCGAACCCGACACCAGTTCCTTGTTTTGACTTGGATCCATCGAATCGAAGAGTCCAAAATCTAGACAACTTTCTGACTTTGGGCCCAACTAAGCTTTTTTTTCTATTTGGTGGGGTGGCTACCTGCTTGGCCTTAGGGGAATTTTCCAACCCAACGTATCTAGAAAAAGGTGGTTCTACGAGAACTTCCTTCAGTGTTTCCTTCTGAGGGATGGTTGATTTTTTGACGTGCTCTACCGCTATTTGACACAAGCAGCAATCAAACTTAGACTAGACAACATTGTGAATTCTACACCAATTTGGTAGCAAAAGATCTTGGAAATCCATTTGGGCCCCCAAGCTGAGTTGATCATTTTTGGATTTTTCAATGAATTCCTAGAAACCATTGAGTAGTCCCAAGTTGTCATCTTCATCAGGTTTATCATCTAATTCTACTAGCATCTTTGTACTTTGTGGAATCTGAATGAAGTTGGTTGCAAGGCTAAATTGCACTAAAAGTACTTCGGTAACAAACTCTTCTTGGGGTTCAACTTTGTCCTGGCAAGCAAAGGGATAGTAATTTCCCGATTCTGTCTCAATAAACAACACCTCATTTATGTTGTTGTATTTCATGATCATGTACTTCATTCGAGGCTCTCGGTCTATACGGATTTGATTTGGCAATCCTTTCCATGGCAACCACATGTGAGAATGGTTTGTGGAAGCATATCCATTCAACGTTCTAGTGAAATCTCTTCCCAAAATAATCCCATACGCATCAGGAATGTCCGCCACTTGAATATCAAGGACCTGTTGTATCCTTGGATCTACAATAACTTGCATCGGGATCTAATTCATTTCTCCCATGATGTTGATTTCCATTTTTTCCAACTGGGTCACCTTTCTTCTCGAGGGTTGGGAGTAATCCCCAAGGCCTTGCATACTACTAGAGGCATAATATTAGCAGATGCTCCTAAATTGAGTAGGAAGTTGTGCAAGTTCTTCCCAAATATGTGAACGGTGATAAGGAAAGGGGGAGTTTCAAATTTTCCTTGGAAGAGGCCTACGGACCTATCTATCTGAGCTACTTGCATCTTGTTCTTATTGTCGATTCTATCCTCGATCTGCCTAGATAGCTGGTCTTTGGAAATATTCCTATTGTTATGATCTAGTTCCTTTCCAGGCTGCCTACCTGTAGACTAGTTTGAGGGAACATCTTTCCTTTTCCCTACACCATCGTGAACTGTAGGTTCCTGCCTAGGTTCTTCAAAGGTGACTCTTTTGGCTGGTGTCTCTTGTGTTGCATTAGAGGATGGGGTCCCATTGAGTACCCTAAAGAAGGGATGCCTTATGGTAGGGACTTTGAGCAATTCAAAGTCAGATAACCTAATTTTTACTTTTTTGAACTCTTTTACCACATATTCACCCATTTGTTCAATCTCAGAGTCAAAGGCCCAACCTATATTGGAGCTAAAAGGTTGGGACTTCACTTGATTTGATTGGTTTTGTGACTAATTTTGAGGCCTATCATTATGGAGATACTGAGTTGGTATATGGGGAAGACCAAGGTTATTGCTGGTATTGGGTTTAGGCGGGGTAGTAAAATTATTTGGTGGAGTAGAAGTCGTGAAGGGTCCACCCGCCTGCCTATTCCTGATGAAGTAGGGAGTTGCTCTTTGGTGGAATGCGTGAAATTCATCTATATGTGTTTCTTCCTCATCTAGTGGAACATTATCTACTGGATCAAAAAGATGAGCCAAGGTTTGTTCATTACTTACCTCCTACACTTCTTCACTCTTAACAGGGGTGGGCTCGGCCTCGGGCTCATTGAAGCTTCTCTGTGGAAGTGGCGCTTGGTTCACCACGAGACAGGAAGAGTCATAAGGCTCAGATGGAACAATGTCTCTACAATCGACACTGTGAGCCACATTTTGGACCTCGATTTGGAGTATTTTAGTAGCTATCTAGAATTTGGGACAATCCAGTTCAAAATGTCTACTAGTTTTATGAATTCGGCACCATCCGAACAAGGCTACCTCAGCAAGGTACACTCCACTAGTCATCCTTTCATTGTTGGCAGGCTGATCAAGAGGAGTAGGGACACCTCTGTTATTGGGTCTTGTGTTCCATGTACGATTATGCGTCTGAGAAGGCCTCCTTTTGAAGTTCTGATTTGAATTATGCAACTGAATATTTTGATTCTTTAGGTGTGTCATTTCTATAGACATTTTCTTTATCATCTCAGTCAATTCTTCTAATTTGTCCTTCTTAGCGGTGCTCCTCGGCTGCGGTACTAGATTTTGGAGAAAGATGAGTGGGGCCTATATATGTCTAAAAATGGTCATGATTAAGCTTGTTAATTAATTAAATATGATTTATTTAATTAATTCCTTTAATGTCATCTACATATAAATAAATTTAATTATTTATTTATATCGTTCATTTTCTAATTCTTCTACCTTTATTAAATAAATAATTTTATTTAATTACTAACATTTCCATCTTCCGCTTAATTAAATTAAATAAATTTTCATAATTTATTTATATTTGATTATCATTCTATTCTAAAGTTTAAATATTTTGAATATTTGAATAATGGAATATTCTCCATCCCATAATCGATTTAAATATTAAATATTTTATTTAATATTTCCTCACCCTAATTTCATTTTCTAAAGCATAATTAAATATGATTTATTTAATTATGTGGGTTTCCATTTTCATCTCCACTTCCAAATTAAATAAAGTTAATTTATTTAATTTCTAACTCATGCTAACTCACCCTTCCAAATTCTTGACTCATCCTTTGAAATGGAAGTTTCCCTTCAGATCTCAATGACGAAAATTGAAAGAAAAGGGAAACCTTCCATCTTCTCTTCTACTTTCAAAAATCTCCCGCCGTCCGTTCGAACAAGCTTAATCCGGACCGTCAATAGATTCAGCCAATCAAATCCATTCGAAAACTCTATAAAAGCCTGTGAAAATCCAAGCTTTGGTTACCCATGCATTTATACGAAAACGCTCGAAGATTCATGCAATCACCGTCTTTCAGCATCACAGCCATACTAGCATCTCAGCATAGCTTTTGCATTTAGCATATTATGCATTGTTTAAATCTTGTTCTTTAGTTGTCATTTTGTTGAGCATTGGTCTGCTAATTTGAGAGCCATTTGAAACCAACAGAACGCTGGAGATAGAGGAAGATAAGATAGTTTCAGGAAGCTACTATTACAGTTTGCATATTTTTGTTTCTTTTTCAGTTTTTCCTGATATAATGTCTTATTAATATGCATTTGATTTCATCTACATTGATCCAATTTTCACTCACACATAAAATGGTGCCCACCGTGGGGCTCAAACCCATGAATTTAACATTTTCTGCAAGTTTCTGTTGACTATTTCCACGTTCTGGAATTATCTTTCGAGAAAAATTTGGTGTTTAGGCGCATTCAAAATTTTCTGACGCGCATACGGGGATTTTAACTTTTTATTTTACAAGATTTTGGAGCGCATACCGTGACTGTTTAGGTGCATCCAGTGACTATTTAGGCACATCCCGTGACTATTTAGGTGCATCTCATGACTGTTTATGCACATATAGAATCTTTCTTTCGGCATACACAGTAACTATTTTTAAAGAATTTAAATCTTTCTTGCGGCGCATTTAGTTTCTGTTTAGGCGCATATAGCATCTATTCCAGTGCATACAATGATTGTTTAGGCACATATAGTTTCTGTTCTAGCACATTTACCCTCTGTTCCGGTGCATATATCTTTGGGCGCATATAGCTTCTGTTCAGGTGCATATAGACTATAACAAAATCAGAGAATTCTAAGTCTGAAGCCTTTCGCAAATATAATTTTTTTTCTTTTTCTGAAGTTTAAAATGAAGCAATCCTAGGGTAGTCACATCTGAATAAAATGAAGCAATCTAGGATAGTCACCAAACAATGATCTTGCAATTAAAATTGAACAATCTATTTTTGGTGAAGCAATATCTTCACTTAGATTAGATCATTGTGATTTGGAACTTAAAAAGAACATTTGCTTGCTTTGATTGTGGCAATAGTTCTATGCTCTCCCCTTAACTGGGTGATCAGAATACCAGACTTTCCTTTTTTAGATTTTATGCAATTTTATTGTTTCAATTATATCCTTTAGAGAGCCTGTTGTAGTGGGAAAAAGTACTCACCCTACGAGAATTACTCAAGTGGGTTCAAGCCAAAGCCAGGCTATTCTGCCCCACTATAAAATTTAAAGCAGATCTGGGGAAACCCTCTTTTGCCGGTAGTGTGCAAGATAACCATCCCTAAAACCTTTGTTCTAAAGGTTGGGAGGTCTCTTGAGGGAGTTTATTATTGTCGCACCGAATGGAAATCCTTACTATGAACCTAGTGTAGTGGCCAACCGAGTCAATTTCCAAACATTCTAATAATCATAGTGCAAGGGGAGGGAAGAATCTACCCCCAAGATACTCACCATATAACTGCCAAGGACCATTTGCTCAGGGGGTCCGATATCCACTTCTGTAACTCTAAGTATGCACCTGGAAAAGACAAAAACACGAGCGCCCCTTCGGGGGTGACACGGTTGTGTGAGTTGATGCAGTTCTAAGATGTGGGCTGTTGATTACTAGAGTGACCTACTTGAGCATTTAAGAGTGTGTCTATTTGAATTGTCTTTCATGTGCAAAACTTGTGAAAACATTTGATGAAAAACATTTTCTTGATCAAACACTTCATGTTAGTATAGGGCTTTAAGAACAACTGCTTTCAAAAATGTTTGTTGTGTCTTCCATTACATTAATTCAGATAAAGAGATCATCCAAAAAGAACATGAAGAACAACAACTAAAAGCCACTTAAGAGTTTTTCATACCATTGGTTCAACAACATTCCCAATAACATTCCCATGCTTAGAGATTGGAAGTCAACAAAGTTTCCCAAGAAATCATTGTCTAAAAGAATCAGAGAACCCAAGAAACCGTTAGGATACAAGAAAACACTACAAAAGATAAAATTCTTGTACAAAATTCGACAAGTATTACATCACTATCGAGGATTTCTTCATAGATATCAAGATTTTGTTAGAGGATTCACTGATGAATATGTTGTAGATCCCTTAGATTCTCGAGCTTATTATTAGAGGTTAGCTCTATCACAATGGCATAATCATAACCAACCTCTTGAATTTGACAACATACCACAACCTTCTATAGAATATCCTTCACACCCCAGCCATATTCTTCAAAGATCTTGAGATAATTTCTTTAAAAATGAAGATCAAAATCTTTTAGAGTGCACCTTTCAAAACAACTTTCTAATTTCTGGTTCAACTTCCCCAACAGGATTCTCAAATCCTTCATCAATTGGAAGCCACAATCAATAAGTTAGGAGCATCCTTGATCTTATCATAAGATCCCGCATCTTATCAGATCATCATCATTGCACTTGTGAGAAATTGTGATCTAAGTCTAGAGGAAATTTTCAAATTCATATGCCTATCTCCACAAGATCTCAACACAATAAATTGAAGGATACAATCCAAAAATAAAGTCATATTCAAAACACTCAAGAAGAAGGAGAAAGCAGTAATCCCCTTTAGAGCATAAATCAAAATCCACTTTTTAACAAAAACATGGACAATAGAGGAGAAAATCCGTTCCACCAATACAAAGACATGAACAAAACGCAAATAGATAGTGATGAGGAACAAGATGAGGAACGTCTTTGAGAGGTTGAGCAAGATCCAAAATTCCATAAAGCTATTGAAAAGATCTTGCAGTGAGATAAGGAGAAATACTTTCGATATCTAGCCAAACAAGGGGCTAAACTGCCTCACGACTTTGACACTGAAAACTTGAAAAATAAACCTAAAGAGACACCCCTTTCTGATCTTAGTGCTTTGACCCAAAAAATCAAGGCACTTCAAGGACAAGTTAAGGAATTACAAGGGGGAACAACCACAAAGAAATACACTTTCGAGGACATTTTTCCTTATCCTTTCAATAGAAGTCTTAACATGATTCCTTTTCCCAAGCATTGTGAAATGCCAAAATTTGATCGCTATAATGGGAAAACGGATCCAATCGATCACGTTAGAGACTTCAGGAACATGACATTGGAATTCGCTTACGAAGATACTTACTTGATGCGACTGTTTCCTAGGAGCCTTGGAGTACACTCTATGGAATGGTTATCTAAGATCACACCTCCTATTAGGAAATTTGAAGAATTGATCAACCTATTCATATCACAATATACCTACAACATACAACACTAGATCACCATGATAGATCTTTGCAAGGTTGCACAAAAACCTGGTGAATCTTTCATTACATTTATTCAGAGATGGAGAAGAATGTTTTCCAAATATCCACATCCTATTCCTAAAAAGGAAAAGATGGTTACTTTCATTAACAGTTTAAATTTAGAAATGAGCTATCACTTGAACTTACATTGTCCTCCTTTTGAGAAAATGATTGAAGATGCCATAACCATCGAAAATGCTTTGGTCAAAAGAGGAATAATCAAACATGACAAAGAAAATCCTAGCTCATCTAACCATCACAATAATTAGGACAAGTCCAAATTATGGACTCGCAACAAGAATATGGTGAATGATGGTGTTGTTGATGTGAATCATGCCTCGACCAAACCATTTGTCCTCAGTACTCCAAATAGTCGCAACAACAATGTCAACTCGATTGCAAATCACAGAAATAATCCTCCTCCTCTGAGGAACAATACAAATCAAAACTCTACTCCCCATCAAGGGACTTCCAACAACTAGGGTTACCGAGGAACCAATAACAATCACAATTCCTTAGGAAACACCTCGAATTCAAATCTGCAAATATTTTCATTCTTCTCGAATAGAAGAACTTTCACTTCATTGGGACAATCTTTAGAATCTGCATTCAAAGAGTTGATGGCCAAAAATGTCATTACTTTTTCGCCTCAACGAAATTATGAACCTAGTGTAAAGCCTCCATCATGGAATGAGGCATACTATTATGATTATCATCGGTGTAAAGGTCATCACACAAACAACTGCCAAGCCTTGAAGAATTCCATTCAAGACTTAATCGACAATGACATTATTACAATAGAAGGAAATCAACAAACCAACGCAGACCACCAAGCATTTCGCAATCCATTTCCCAATTATCAAAAGGATGAGTCTTCTGAAAAAAATGTGAATCATATCAATGATGATCATATAATCAACCATCTCTACACAGATGACGAGTGGGTAAATGTCATTAAAGTCAACAAGAAGGTGGAATATAGAGAAGTCAACGCAACAACAAGAGCACAAGCTAAAGTTTTTTTAAAAGGTGCCTCTTCAAAAACCACTGAACCTCCACCTCAACATCAATATGATTTGGTCAACCAACTTCAGAAAACCCCCACTCAAATTTCTATTCTAGAACTATTGAAGATTTCTCTAGCCCATAAAGAAATTCTCGAAAAAGCCCTCGTTGAAACTAATGTATCCACTGACTTGGATGTGAATCAATTTCAAGCTATGGTAGGATATTTGTCCTCACCCACTTGCCTTTCATTCTCTGACAAAGATGACATTTCCGTAACTCATCCCCATAATTCATCATTGTACTTACAATTCATGATTCACAAGTTTCGTATCAGATGAGTTCTAATAGATGGAGGTGTTGGTTTGAACATCTGTACCATGAAGTTGGTTAAGTCCTTAGGATTTTCTAAAGACTCCATTGATTTCAAAAGAAAGATTACCATAAAAGCTTATGATGATGAAGAAAGAGCACCCAAATGCCTAATCATGTTGCCAATCAGAGTGGGCCCTGTTATAAAGAATACTTTCTGTCAAGTACTGGACCGTGATCTTGCATATAACATCTTATTGGGTCATCCTTGGATCCACAAAATGCAAGCTATCCCATCAACCTATCATCAATGTCTTAAGTTTCCTTATGATGGACAGGAAATCATGATACGTGCTGATAATTCCAATATTCAAACTTGTGCCAACATAAAATCCAGTCAAGATACTTTGGTCCCTAACAATGGAGAAGCTCATGCTAGTACTTCTCTAAAGATTGACTCACAAATCAGTCAATTGACCAATATTTTTGACAAAAAGATGAAATTCAAGGATCATGGAGCTGGAGAATACTCTCTTTGTCTTGCCAATTTACCTACATCACCTCGATCACATGGACAACCATCTATCAAGGAACATCAAATATCGGCTGCATCAACATCAAAGCAAACACCAATAGAGCTAATCACAAAATTTAATGGACAATTCATCAAAGAAAAATTTCCCATGGAAAATCCTGAGGATACATAAATTCTAAAATAGCTCTATAAAGATGAAGATGAAGCAGTCTCTAATGTCAAATTACCCATAGAAAAATATGGAAAAGGGTATTCAATCATGCAGAAGATGGGCTATGATGAAGGGCCTATCGGAAAAAGGAAGGAGTAGTTGAACCCATTCACCTCCGCGGACTCGCTGCAAAAGAGAAAACTAGATTGGGTTATGATACTCACTCCAAAGAAAGCACATCCAAACAACTACATGGCACCATCTTCGCATTGCAAAAAGGCTTAGATTCATGAGAAGCATGCTTGACAACAGTTCAAAACTTCTTGGCCAACAATTCTGACACAGACTCTGCTGAATATGAATGGGACACCATTTACAATAATGAGTTCTGGAGAGATAAAGAGGTTGATGTAATACACTAGTACGCCTCAACTCTAATTGGAGGTCAAGGTTCAGGGTCCCAACCACAAGAATCTAAACCATAAATCAACTATGATTCTAGTGATACTGAGTCAGATCTAAACGAACAAGACTATCATGAGGACAGTATCATCATTGACCCACCTCATACCTCGGATCCTACGAACCACTCTGTTATGACCATAACCATAGCCAATTTCACACAACTTGATGATCCAATACCTTTGATTTATCCTGATCTCATTGATTGGGATTCTACCAAACCTATTGACATACCCATGTTTCCAAGTGATGAAGCTATCGTAAACTTCATTTACGTAGAGGATACAAATGATTGTTCCACCAGCGATTTTTGACATAGAGTTTTTGATCAGGAGAGTGTCAAGTCTCCCAGCTACAAAAGTAAAAACAAAAAAGAAAGATCTAATGGTGAAAACCAAAATCTGGCAGTATTAGATCAAATAAAAGATAAAATAAAGAGAGTATTCGATGGTGAAAACCTCTTTGAGGCACCAGACGATGGGAGTCTTGACACTCTCCCAGAGCACTACCATGAGTGATCACCTATTTTGATTGAGCCTACAAATGTTGTCCATCTTGAGACTTCTGACAAACCAAGAATTTTACAGTTAGCTGCATCAATGAAAAAGAAAGAAATACCAGAGTTAATGGAATTCTTGAAAGAAAATCAAGTCAATTTTGCATGGTCTTCTGCTGACATGCCTGGTCTTGATCATGATCTTATCATGCATCACTTGTCAATCAAACTAGGGGCCAAGCTAGCAAAACAAAAACTCAGAAAGATGCACCCTCATGTTGCATTATTGGTTAAGGAAGAACTGAGGAAACTCATTGATGTGGGCTTCATAAGACCAATCGATTATGCAGAATGGATCTCCAACATTGTTCATGTATCCAAGCCAGATAAAACTGTGAGAATATGCACAGATTTCAGAGATCTTAACAAAGCATGTCCTAAGGATGACTTCTCACTGCCAAACATTGACACCATAGTTGATCTGACAGCTGGCCATGCCATGTATTCATTAATGGATGGTTTTTTTGGCTACAACCAAATCAAGATTGCACCTGAAGACTAGGAGAAAATAGCTTTCACATGTCCATGGGGAACTTATTGTTGGAACGTCATGCCTTTTGGTCTGAAGAATGCTGAGGCTACCTACCAAAGAGCCATGACTACAATCTTTCATGACATGATGCATGTCTTCATGGAAGATTATGTGGATAACCTATTGGAAAAATCATACACCAGAGAAGGACATCTTGAAATATTATCCAAAATATTTGCAAGACTAGAGAAATTCAAAGTTCGTCTCAACCCTAAGAAATGTGTTTTTGGGGTCAAATTTGGAAAAATCTTGGGGTACATTGTTTCAAAAAAAGGAATTGAAGTAGATCCAGAAAAAGTACAAGCAATTATGGAAATGCCTCCACCAAAGAACATCAGTCAGTTGAGATCACTGCAAGGACGACTTCAATCTATACGGAGGTTCATTGCACAATTGGCCAATAAAAGTTTACCTTTCACACATCTATTGCATAAAAATGTTCCTTTCAAGTGGGATGACAAATGTGAGTTGTCATTTCAACAAATCAAATAATATTTTATGACTCCACCAGTTCTCATACCACCAAATCTAGAAAAACCCCTAATCTTATACATTGCCGCAACAGAAACATCTTTGGGGGCACTATTAGCGCAAGAAGACTCTACAAGAAAGGAACGTGCAATCTACTACATTAGTAGAACACTAACAAGTCATGAGCTCAACTACACTTATATTGAGAAGGCTTGTCTAGCAGTATTTTTTGCTTCACAGAAGTTTCGGCATTACATGCTAACCCATACAATCAACCTGGTTTCAAAGATTGATCCACTCAAGTATTTGTTAAGCAAAGCATCATTGACAGGAAGGTTAGCAAAGTGGGTATTGATTCCGAGTGAGTTTGACATACATTATGTTGATCACAAAGCAATCAAGGAACAAGTTATTGCTGATCAATTAGCTGAAGCACCATTACAAGCAGATCATCCCTTGCACAATGAATTTCCAAATGTTGATGTTTTTACTGCAGAATCTAAACAACATGGTCCCTATATTTTGATGGTTCTTTCACTCAACATGGATCGGGGGCAGGCATACTTTTCATCACCCCTCAAGGACACACCATTCCTTGATCATATAGGCTGATGTTTCCATGCACCAACTACATAGCCGAATATGAAACATTAATCACCAAACTCAAAATAGCACTGGAATGGAGAATTACAGAATTACAGGTGTATGGCGACTCACAACTAGTCATTTATCAGATCAATAATGATTATCAAACCAAAGATGAGAAACTATTACCATATAAAAAGATGGTTGATGATTTCAAGAAATATTTTGTGGACATCAAATTCACACAAATCCCAAGACTTGATAATAAAGTAGCTAACACCATGGCTACAATCGCATCATTGTTACAGCTTCCAAAAACTCAAAATCATTATGAATTTATGGTGGAACAATCATTTACACCTGCTTATGATACACCTAAAAGCCAAATCATTTGCCACTTGGTAGGATCCAATTCGCCTTGGTATGGAAAAATTTATGCCTATCTCAAAGACAATATCTTACCACCTGATTTATCCCATAACCAAAACTGCAATTTTATCCGCCAATCCACTCACTACACTCTTATCACTGACACCCTTTATTGCCATGGTCTTCATGGTACTTTAATCCGATGTCTTGAACATGAGGAATATGACAAACCTTTACAAGAAGTTCATGGTGGCATCGGTGGTACTCATTCGAGTGGACTGACCTTATCCAAGAAATTGATTAGAATGGGTTACTACTAGCCTACAATGGAGAGGGAATCATTCACTTTTGTGAAAACATGCTCAAAATGTCAGATTCATGGGAATCTCATTCATACTCCTGCATAGGAACTTCAACCATTCACACCAACCTAGCCATTTTCTCAATGGGGGTTAGATCTAGTAGGCAAGATTCATCCTTCTTCATTAAACGGCCATAAGTTCATCATCAAAGCTACAGAGTATTTTACCAGGTGGATTGAGGTAGTCCCTCTTACTAAAGTTACCAGAAAAAAATATCATCCTTCATACTCATCTATATCATTTGTCGGTATGGCATTCCCAACTCCATTATTACAGATAATGGACGTCCATTCAAAATCAGGATGTTGATGAACTTTGTGAGAGATTTCACATTCAGCATAGATATTCAACACCATACTATCCACAAGGGAATGGCCAAGCAGAGGCCTCAAATAAAATAATATTGAAATCTTGAAGAAGACTATGAATGCTTAAGGGAAGGATTGGTACGTTCAACTCAGTCCTACCTTATGGGCTTACAGAACCAGTATCCACACGCCAATAGGAGCAACACCGGAGCAGAGGCCATACTACCTTTAGAAGTTGAGATTCCCTCACTCAGAGTATTATTGAAAGGCCTTACACCATATGATGAATATAGAGTCTCCCAACTCCAAGAACTGGAACTCCTAGATGAAAAGAGACAAAGAGCAGCTGATCACTTAAAAGCATATCAACAGATGATGTCTCGTAGCTATAATCACAAAGTAAATCCACATACCTTTCAAGTGGTTGACCTTGTTCTGAAAGAGAACCCACGCAATCAGCAAGATAGAGAGAAGAAAGGAAAGTTTGAACCAAATTGGCTAGGTCCTTATGTGGTTATCACAGTCTATGGTTCAGGAGCCTACAAGCTATCAATGCCAGAAGGGGACCTGTTTGATGAACCTATCAACAACATGCACCTAAAAAATATTATGTCTAAGGTGGTTATCATCATCAGAAAAAGATCTGAAGAAATAAAAAAAAAATTAGAAAAAGTCCAAAAAAAAATCAGAAAAAGATCTGAAGAAATCCAAAAAAATCAGAAAAAGTCCTGAAGAAATACAAAAAAATAGAAAAGTAAAAAAAAACCATCATAGGGTGAAAACCTGGCAAACAAGTAGTCTATTGACAAGAAAAATGCAATAAAAACCAATAGTGAAAATCTGGCAAATAGACGCTATTTGGGGCTCTCCATCTATTAGTTCATGTTCTACACTTAACTTTTCTGCCATCCTTTTTTATTCATCTTTTCCATCATCTTAGGGTCACACCGGTACCATGCTGTCATCATCTACCTTGAGCGATAACATCTTACCATGGCTTTATTATTGTACATATTCATTTCAGCACATTATGGTCAATACCAAGAGCAAAACACAGGCATATTGGGGGCAATCAATTTTCAAAATAGTGTGACATCGAAGCCAATCATGTAAAATCAAAACAACCAAATCAAACTAAAACATCCATTCGTTGATCCATATCACAGTAGCTTTCAATTGTGTACCTTATCATGACTCATATCTGGATGATCTCTAATCTGACTAATGTTTGGAGTCATAGTATTTCATGTTTGAACAATGGTTGTTTAATTTTTTGATATCATTTCTCTAGAGCACACTTGTTGATGTACTAAACTAGAGTGGCAAGGAAAGGGGATGGTTTTTCTTTGTCTATTGTATTGAGGTTAATCATTTATCTGTTGCAAGTATGTCACGAGACATGATTTTCCAAAGTTTATCATTGATGACAGTTCCAAATTTTCATCAGATGGTGGTTAGTCTTTGTCTGTTTATGCAAGAAATGCTCAAGTCATCTCGATTCAATTATACCTAGATGCTTGTATTCACTTGCTATATCAAAAATCATGAAAGTTGTACTCAGGTCATCATTGGTGCTAATTTCCCCTCTAATGCTTGTACACACTTCCAATATTTTCAAACGCTCTATGATGATTTAAGCAGGCTCACTAAAAGGCTCAACACAATGGTTGGTTTCATTTAGTTGCATTTCATTTTAGGTCATTATACATAACTGCATATTGGATTTGCATCAAGAGTTGTTGAAAGGTCAATGGTTGTCATATTTCTTTGGACTACTTGTGGAGGACAATGCAAACATTTTTCTCATTATCATTTCATCACTTTTGCATTTTCATTATCATTTCATTTCATTTTCATTATCATTATCATCTTATCATTATCATTTCATCATCTTTGCATTTTCATTATCATTTCATATTCATTATCATT
The DNA here is from genome assembly GCA_007258455.2 of Sequoia sempervirens. Lineage (NCBI taxonomy): Eukaryota > Viridiplantae > Streptophyta > Pinopsida > Cupressales > Cupressaceae > Sequoia > Sequoia sempervirens. Next base: position 207,393,528 of record VDFB02000002.1, on the reverse strand, counting down.
TCATATTCATTATCATTATCATTTAAATCATTGCATTACCATTATCATTCATATTAGTTTCATATACATTTCATTACCATTATCATCATTCCATTCATCTTATTCATTTTCGTTATCATTATCCTTTATATTATTCTCATTATCATTTCATTCATTATCATTATATTATAATCATTTCATTCATTTATCATTCATTCCCATTATCATTACATTGTCGTCATTTCATTATTCCATTATCATGTATTGCATCATCATTCATTTAATTTATAACATATATTTTTGTCCTTTCATTCATGTCATTACCATCTCATTATCATCTCATTTCACTCATTATTTATTACATCATTATCATTCATTTCATTATCATTATCAAAGCATATCATTTCACTATTATTATAATTCATATCATCTCATTTTATTATCCATTTCATATCATTTATTTCATCTCAATATCGTCATTTTTTCATATCATATAATTATTATTTCATTATCATTACACATCCAATCCATTTATCATGTCATTTTATTACAAATCATTATATTTCATCACATATCATTTTATCATACATCACTATTTCTTCATCTCAATTTCATATTAGTATTCCTATCATCTCATGTCATACACTATCTACTCATATCATTTCACATCACATCATATCATAATGCATATCATGAATGCAACATTCATTTTTCATCATATTATCATCTTTTACCTACATTGAAAAATCCAAAAATAAACATTCCATACATACATTTTCGTATACACATCATAAATCATTCACCTACATGACATCATTAGTACACATTATCAAATCATCATCATCATAATGAATAACATCATAATCAAATCATCCTGCATATCATGTTAGTCATCAAAATCATTCAAATGCATATCAAAATCCATAGCACATAGAAATAAATGCACATCACATAAATCATATCATAAATGCATATAAAATCATTATCAAAATAATCATCGCCGCTGCATATCATCGCTCATCAAAAATGATACAAATGTCCACATGTCCAATGAAACTAAAATTTCCAAAGCACAATACATCAGATATGATAAAAAATGGCATATACATGCTCCAAAAATGATATACATAATGAGACTAGCTGGTCGATGCTCCTGATGGTGTTTGTCTAGAAGGAGGTGGTCTGCCACTAGTGCCTACATCTGGGTCCTGCCGAGGCCCTATCACTCCCCTGCTCTGTGTGTGTGACCGCGATCTACTCCTCGTCCTGCTATGGGATCGCGGGTATGGCTCTCTGCGCTCTGGAGGACACAACTCCTTGTATCTCACTCTGTAGTACTCAGCCTCCCTCACCATCTCCATGCCCTCTGCAATGGCATCTCACAATGACGCACTCTCTACAATGCCCATCAGCCTCTGAGCCACACCCTCAGCGTCTACTACCCACCGTCTAAATACATCTCTCTCTGCTATCACCTGGGCTAACTGTGGGCCTGGGGCAAGTGCCTGTGCCTATGCTAGCTGTGTCTGTAGCTACACAATGAACCCCTGTGCCTATCCTAGCTGACTCTATAGTTGTCCTTGATACCCCTGTAATGTTTGCACCTGGGCCTGAAGTGTAGCAATCTGTCCCTGGTGAGGGGAGGATGCCATCCGAATCACTGTCTGTCTCCTAATCCCTATCCTCGGCCACCGTATAATCTAGACACCCCTCATAATATCTAGCCTTGACCTCCCCAGCACATGTCCCCCCTCCCTGCCATCATCTCCATCATCTCCATCATCATCATCATCTGCACTCTCCTCCTCCCTGCTCTCCACCTCCTCTCCTCCAACTGCTCCCTGCTCGCCGCCAGCCACATCCTCCTGTCTCACAGCAATGGCTGTGGTACTACTAAAATCAGTGCTGGCTCATCAAGACTGGTGAACCGAGGAAAGGAATGTGTGTGAAAATAGGCAGAGTACTCATCATACATCCCAGCATCCACAATGTCTCACCTTTCATCCCATACCTCAGGTGCTAATGCAATAAACTATGTATATGTGGCCTGATAAGAAATACATTGCCCCCATCTGGGCTCATCTTTGCTTCGAGCATAATGTGCAACCCCCTGCGGCATCCCCTGTGTGAATCCAAACTGTCTCTACACCCCCAATGCAAAAAACCTCTCCAAAATGAAGGGAGTCCTCCCTATCAAGAATTGAGGGATGCATACATACGACATCTCTATGTCATCAATTGCCCATGGCTCGCAATCCAGATATGGTCGTCATACGACTATATCCATGTCATCCAACAATTGCCTCCAGTAATCTACCTTGCCCAGCTTGGGTTGGGTAAGGAACATATCATACATATATATATATAAGGCCTACCTGGTGGCCTAACTCTAGGGCACACCGGTCTCATCATAGCAAAATGCTCCAATGCCTAGATCTGCAGTAGTGTCACCCTGCAAGACAAACTGGACGAACCTCTGTACACCATCTAGTGCAAATCATGATAAAGATGTGCTAGCATACAACACCCCCATGCATAACACCATGGCTGTAGCAACATCTGCTCTAGAATCCTACCCCAACCCACTAATAATCCCTTTGCCTGGTGATCCAGACAAAAGAGACCTCCAATGAATGCACCCAACACTGCTTGCAAGGCTGGATATCCTCAAAAATCAGCCCACAGTACCCATACCCTGTGATCTGTGTATCTCCATACACCCTCCTCAAAGCATCTGTGCCTCCTAGCTCCTTGTGATCGTAATACACAAGGGCTCCAACCACTGGGATACCTAGGATCCTGTACACATCCTCAGGAGTCACTGTCACCTCACCGGTCAGAATGTGAAAGGTGTTGTGCTCTAAATACCATCGCCCTGCAAGTGCCGTCAACAATCCTCTGTTGACCCTAATGGGCGGCATCACCAACAAGGATCTCAAACCACACATATCTATCAATGCTATGTCAGCAGGTGTCAACTCGGGAATCTTATCCCATCCTGCTGAATGTCGCTCTCTAATCTGGAGGTTTTTGAAAACCTCCTATTTTCATCACAATGATAATTCATCAAAATCATATCCATCATTCAAACAACATCAATTAGACTCATATCTATCAAGTGACCTATAACAGTGATCTATCTAGTAACCTATATTACTGAACTATCTCAGACCCCTATCAATGACTCATATCAATGCATCAAATCAATGACCCATACACACAATCAAATAAAATCTGTTCTACAATCAATTACTATTTGTTTTCTATCGCAGAAAGCAAATTTATTAGAAGTCATATCAATTAATTACTCTTTGTTTTCTACTCTAAGAAGAAAAGTTATCAGTTCAATCATTTACTCTTTGTTTTATACTCTATGAAGCAAAGTTGTCAATCAATCATCCGATTATTCTATCATTTTATATCCCTATCAGCATGATGACATGACAATTTACTTATCTATTGACTAAGGAAGCAATACGAATCATCATTTTTCACATCACTATCATCTAAACATCAATTCTGCCTATTTTACCATATGCGCCGTTCTTTTCACAAGATGCGCTAAATCTTGTATGCGCTGTTCTTTTTACCGGATGCGCTCAAATAGACCCCCTATGCACGTTTTCCCGTATGCACAACTTTACTCATCCTAAGCGCGACTCTAATCATTGGATGCGCTTTTTCCTATATGTGCACCTGTTTACCCTAAAAGCGCTCTACCCCTAAAATTTTTGATTCTAACCTATATGCGCGCTAGTTTTCACGGGATGCACTAAATTGGTTTTTCCTAAAACATTCAAAATTATCCTATATGCATGTTTGTTTCTACTCTAAGCACACTTGTTTTTTTGAAAGCACCTAAACTATTTTATATGCGTACAAACGACATTTTTAAATCTAAAAACTGCGGAAAAACATGAAAATTTTGATTCAAAATAGAAAAATTTGAAAGCACAGGAGGTTAGATCCACTCACCGGTGGTCTGTATGCTGTTGGCCTCTGATATCTACAAGATCTCTCGAATCGATGGCGATGATACGGAATCTCCATGTCGTGATGTCACTCTCAGAGCTACAGTTTTCACCAAAGTCAAAAGTGCAAATGACTTGTCTTTTTCAACCCTTTTACCTTTTAAAGGTCAACCAAGGGTAAAATTGACTTTATATTCAAAATGAGACATTTCTTTTTCATTATTTGTCGTGAGCTAAATCACTCTCTCTCTCATTCGTAATTTACCTCCCAAGGGGGCATCATCAGCAGAAATAACGAAAGCATATCTAGGGCAAAAATCTTTTTTTTTTCTTTGAAGCAATGTGTTTTACACATCACTTCAAAGAGGGGCAAAATGTATACTTCTAAAAATGGTCATAATTAAGCTTGTTAATTAATTAAATATGATTTATTTAATTAATTTCTCTAATGTCATCTACATATAAATAAATTTAATTATTTATTTATATCATTCATTTTCTAATTCTTCTACCTTTATTAAATAAATAATTTTATTTAATTACTAACATTTCCATCTTCTGCTTAATTAAATTAAATAAATTTTCATAATTTATTTATATTTGATTATCATTCTATTCTAAAGTTTAAATATTTTGAATATTTGAATAATGGAATATTCTCCATCCCATAATCGATTTAAATATTAAATATTTTATTTAATATTTCCTCACCCTAATTTCATTTTCTAAAACATAATTAAATATGATTTATTTAATTATGTGGGTTTCCATTTTCATCTCCACTTCCAAATTAAATAAATTTAATTTATTTAATTTCTAACTCATGCTAACTCACCCTTCCAAATTCTTGACTCATCCTTTGAAATGGAAGTTTCCCTTCGGATCTCAATGATGAAAATTGAAAGAAAAGGGAAACCTTCCATCTTCTCTTCCACTTTCGAAAATCTCCCGCCGTCTGTTCAAACAAGCTTAATCCGGACCGTCGATAGATTCAGCCAATCAAATCCATTCGAAAACTCTATAAAAGCTTGCACAAATCCAAACTTTGGTTACCCACGCATTTATACAAAAATGCTCAAAGATTCATGCAATCACCATCTTTTAGCATCATAGCCATACTAGCATCCCAACATAGCTTTTGCATTTAGCATATTATGCATTGTTTAAATCTTGTTCTTTAGTTGTCATTTTGTTGAGCATTGGTCTACTGATCTGAGAGCCATTCAAAACCAACAGAACGCTGGAGATAGAGGAAGATAAGACAGTTTCGGGAAGCTGCTATTATGGTTTGTGTATTTCTATTTCTTTTTTAGTTTTTCCTAATATAATTTCTTATTAATATGTGTTTGGTTTCATCTACATTGATCCAATTTTCACTCACACAGGGCCACTGGCTGATTTTGATGTATTGGAGGGAATTCTGGTTCCAAAAAGTACAATGGCGTTTGTGCTGAGAATATGCCCGTTGTTGTTGGGGAGCCTGAGGCTAGCTTTTCTGTTGTTGGGGCTGCAAATAAGAAGGCATCGAAGGTGCATGATTCATTGGTTGTCCAAGGTACAAAATGATGGGCAGCTAAGGCACCTAGTTGATAAGAGGGGTTTGATGAGCAAATGCTTGATTAAGCCCCTGGAATTGCATTGGGTGTGCCACTGGTCACAAAGAGGGCAGGAGACCAGAGATGTTCTGACCCAAATCTACACTGGCAACAACCACCTCTACATAAGCAGTCACTAGTGATGTGAGTGGCAGACGCATCCTCTTTACCAAAGTTGATGTAAGATTGTCTAATTCTGCATAGTAGACTGGGAGGGCTACAACATCATTATGTATGCATGGATCTTGAAGTCTGGTGAAGGAACAATGGAAACAATCATTAAAGGATCCAATGGGTTCATTAACCTCTCTCCTAATGGACATAAACTATTAGTATAGCTCTAAGGTGCTGATTGGAATCTTGTATTTCCGTAGGAAAGCATTCTTCATGAGATCCCACGTGGTGATGGACCCCTTGAGAAAATTGATGTACCAATAGAAAGCTTCCTTGTCCAGTGAGTAGAGGAAATGGAAGCATGCAATGTCTTCATGACCAACCTACATATCTGTGATTGTTGTTTTAAATATCTTGATGTGCTCTTCTATAGTTCTTTGCGGGTCATGAGGATTGAATTTTGAGGAGAAGCCCTCCAAATTCTTGGGCATGTCGTGATATGCGCCAAAGTGCAATGGTGAGGGATTTCGCAACAACCAAGCCACGACGGGAAGTGGAGGTGGTATCTACTGCTAAGGAATAGCAATCTGGAGTTGTACCTATAGTAAAATAGTTGCCTGGGGCTGCACCTACACTGAAGCTGTTTGGACTATACCTTGGGCTTGCAGGGCTGGGAGAGAGGCGATTTCCTAGTTGTCGAAGGTGAAGGGTGGAAAGGTAGTTTGGTATGGCTAGGTGTAGGATGGACAAGAGTTGAATGAAGATGGAGGTGGAAGGGAAGTGGGTGGGGAAAAAAAAGAGGAAGAAGTAATATCTCCTCCCTTAGTGTGTTTCACCCTTGTGGGGAGCTATAGTTCTTGAAATTCTCCCTTGTTTTGTGTCGACTGTAGAATTCTTTGAAATCTTTCGAGGGAAAATGACCCAATTCGATCCAACTTCACAAGGCCCTCCTTCTAGCACCAATTCTATTGATATTTTTTTATGCACTTCTCAACACAGGCAATGCATAGATGCATCACCTCTCTTGAAAGGAAACCTCCAAAGAGCAAGTTGTTGAAAATCTCCCCAAGGTCTCTTGAGTATTAAGTCATGACTTGCATGGAATTCCTCAGTTGATGTTTGATGTGATTTTTCTAGTAATCACAGGGCAGACTTACGTAGTTGGAAGTGAAGTTTATCTTAAAATTTGAAGTTTCTGAGATGGGAGTTATAGTGAAATTTGTTGTAGGTTCAAACAACAATCTAAAAAATTAGTGTTTTCTTGAAGTTTGGTTCTAAAATGTGCAATGAACCTTAGCATGGGTTATTTCTAAAAAAAAGAGAAAAAGGAGTGGGGAAGAGAGAAGGTTCCTAGATCTGCAACTAAATGTGAACAATAATCATGGAGTTCCTACTATGGACAACTTCCTTCAAACAAAATTTCACTTAACCAGAAAACTCACAGTCTCATGAAATTTGTGCTATCTTCTAAGGTCTGTAGATATTTAACCATTCATTCACCATACATATGCATGAACATAGATGAAAATGTGGAGCAGCTTTGGATTCAAGCCCAGACTAACTTTACAAAGCCATCTATAAGCAACAAACAACAAAAAGTGTGGACTAGGAAGGCATCTACACATCAACAATTTTCATAACTACGAAACAACATTACCAAAATATATCTAAGCAGTTTAAATCTAACTTAAAACAACAATGTAAATCTAGATAAAGCATTTAACAAAGGAGATTGAATCATGAAACATGTGAAGAATTCAAAAAATGCACCAAGTCAATGTATTTTCATTATAAATCTTAGCAACATGTCTTTACAACAACTCAACTCTCCTTGGAAATGAGAGAAGAACCCCTATTTATAGTGCCCAAAAAGTAGAACGAATGGCCAAGATTCAATCTCATTGTGTGGCCAAGATTCAATCTCATTATGTGTCCAAGATTCACTACAAACTAAGGTTCTACCTACCCCCCAATATATTACAATTTAAAATATAGTTTTGTCCATATCCCTATTTCGTCATCTAGTGACAACACTATAGCATTTTGTCTTTTGCTGATTGCTCCTTTTGTTGTAGCTATTCCTTTAGGAGTTCTTCACTAATAATAGGGCTTCCCTCCTGCTTCTTCAAAGCTGCATATTCCATGAATTTCAAGATCATTGGCTGGAGTTTTTCAACTTCTATAATCTCAGACCATAGTGTCTAATAACTCCATTCTTTCGAGTTATCCTCAAGCTTCCTCCAGTCTTCATCGTATTTTGTGGCTTGATCTCTGAACAATTCTGACTGGGTGAAGGTATGGGCGAAAAAAACTCATGAAATCTATGGTTATCTCATTGGACATCCCATCCTCCATCTTGTTCTAGAAATAAGGCTTTATTTTCTCTGGATCAATTTGTATCGCAGGCATGTCATATTTTGTCATTAGCTTCAGATACTAGGCGTAGTCCACCCTGATTTCTTTCACCATTCTATATCTAGATCCACTTTACCAATTATCTGCTCTAGCCTTTCTTTTCTATTATCAAAGTCCCACTTCCACACATCCACTAGCCAATCATCATCCCTTTTAAGTGCAAGCTCTTTTTCCCAAGTCGCGCTTGGCAATTTGAGAATAGCCTCAATCTTTGGGTAGGTGGAATTGTAATTTGTAGGGAAGTTGATGCAGAGCTTCTTGGTTCCCTCCAGAGACTATTGTAGATCCAAGAACTTGTTGGCTATCCAAATAGCCCGAATGATACCCATTTTCCTGACATATAGGACTTGTCAGAACCATCTCTCTGTAGTTTTTTCTAAGTTCTTTCTCTTTTCTACTTTGTCAATCTATTCCTTGGACAAAAGTTAGAGTGGAGCCATAGACATGGTAGGCATGTCATCCACTGAAGACCATTGTTGGATGTAATCTGTCAAGGCAGCTACCTGTGCTTTAAGCTTTTCTTTCGACACCTTATCTTGTTGTATTAGGTGCACCACCGTAGCTACTGACTCTTAAAGATGCTCCACCTTCTGCTCTCTGGTAGTAGTCCCCAAGTTAATGGTGGAGACATTATAACTTATTCCCTCCCATCCATCTACCGGTGTTGCTATCTATATAGTCCACGATTTGGAAGCATCCATCATTACCCTAGACCTAACTTTAGGCTTCTTCTCCTTCCTGGTTGATATTTGTGCTTAGGCTAGGATAGCTTCTAGCCTTGCTCTTGGATCCTTCAAGGTAGGAGTCTTCTTCTCAAGCTGCCTCCCCAACCACTTGGGCATGTTAGACTTTTCTTTAGGTGATTCTCGATCACCCTTCCCTTCCCCTGTTTGGATCTCCTTTTGTTCACCTGTGGGAGTCTTTTCTTTCATTTTGGTGCTATCTTCATCTTCCTCATCAGAGTCTTGGATGAATGTGAGGCATTTGATAGGGGGCTTAGTAGCCAATCGCCCTCAAGAACTTTCCTCTATCTCGATTTCCTTCTCCTTTCTTTCTTCAATATCTTTGTCCCCATGCATGTGCTCCTCAAGTTTGTCCTCCTCAATATCTTCTTCTTCTCTAGGAGGTGGCACAACCTCTATCTATTTTTCCCCAATAGAGACTTATACTATTTATGTTATCTTGCCACTTTATTTCTCTTATCCGGGAGGTGACCTTTCTACCTCTTCCTCATCATGCTTCAGTTTCCTAGCCATTTCCTCCTCGAGATCATCATCAAAAGTCTGCACAATAGTTTTACCAACTATGCCCTCCTCTTCATCTCCACTCTCGAAAGACCCTATCTCCTCTTCTTCATGAACCACCATGTCAATCATCCGGTGTTCATACTCAGGGTGTTCGTGATATTCATGAGCCTCCTCCTCCATTGTCGTTGAGGCTTCTTTCTCCCGTATCTCCCATTCCTCATAAATCAACATTGTGGCCTCCATTGTTGGCGGTCCCATTGGAGGTTGCGAAGGCACAACAGTTGTGAGGACTCATGCTAAAGAAGTCTGAATGGTGGGTTCCATGAAGATCTGGGAGAGCTCAGAGGGGATATTTTTCATGTGTCGTGAGAAAGCCTCTAGTAATGCAAGTGCAGGCATTGGTGCTATCACCATTGCTAAATAGTAGTCGCAGTGGATGAAGAGTCAACATTATAATGGGCCTAGCCAGGGGAGAAGAGTCAAGATGGCTTGGGAAATAGATGGTAGGGCAGTCGAAACAGGGGGAGCCAGAAAGAGTTATGGCTGATCCACCCTCTCTTCTTCACCATCTTGAATTTTCAGCTGCTCCATGTTACTTCCTATTTGCTTGGGCCTCTTGGAGGGTGAGCTTCCTGAATCTTTCCTTGCTTACACCTTAGGATCTGGAGACTGCTCTGTTTTAGTTTCCTCTTTTTGGATCTAGTGAGTAGAGGAGATTTGGATGTCCCGCCCATCGAAGTTGTAGCAGCAAAATCCTTTGTGGAACTAGGCTCACTCTTGAGCCCTTCATATGTCAGGACAACCCCTTGTTGCTTTAATCAGGCTACTTGTCCATCAGTCCATTCTTTGGTTCGAGTCATGATTGGTTTAGTTATAATGTTGAGGTCATTGACCTTCTGTTCATCCCAATCTACTGCAGGAAGTGGCAAGTTGGAGATGACATTATACTAGGTGTATTAGAGAAAATTTTCAAGTTAGATTGCAAGCAACATAAAACTTAATCCCCAATCAACAATAGAGAACAATAGAAAGATAGAAGCAAAATAACATGAAACAACATCACCTAGTCTTCAAGCCTCCATTGGTTGACCTCCATTGACCTCCTCCATCTTGTTGAAAATGGTATAATTGCTCTCAGATTTGAAGTGCAACTATCACCTATGCCTTAGACAAGCAAAATATTGAAATAATGTGGTTACTCAAGTGCTCAAAAGCTCTCAATCTTGTTGTGTATATCTCTTGTGTCTTCAAAATGACTTGAAGGAGGGCCTTTTAAAGAATTCCAAATTGAGAATGGATGGCCAGGATTAAAAGTTGGTGAAGCCCTAAGATCAAAGGCCAAGAATCAATGTCATAAGGAGGATTAGGGTTAGGGCAACATTAGGTCAAAGTTAGGGCAATCCTTGAAATGAAGGGTTGAGATTTAATTTGTGATAATCAAATCAATGGTGGAGAAAAATAAGTAGTTGGAATATTAGAAATTATTTAATTTATGGAGGAATGTTGACTTACGAATTAAATAATGGTTTAATTCATAAATGGGAATGAGACAAAAGACAATAAAATAATTGTTTTAATTATTTATTTGGTGGGATGGAAAGTGGGCTAAATATATAAGTTTATTTGATTCAAAGATAAATGATAATGTTATGGAGGAAATAAGGATTGATTAGTGACATATTTAAATAAATAAACGTAATTTATTTATTTAAATTATCATGGAGGAATGGATATGATTAGATAATTGAATTATGTGAGGGAGAAGCGTGGTTGTCATAGAAAATATGGTTTGCAAGCTGAGGCCATTTTTATGTGTCTACATTTTGCCCCTCTTTGACATAATGTAGATTATCACGTTGTGTCAAAGAAAACAAGTCAAAAATAAATAAATAAATACAAATGCCCAAGTGTGAAGGTGAGAAGAGGAAGGATGATGAGGAGGTAGTGGTATGCCCCCTCGAGAGGATAGGTGGGTTCAAAGAACATGAGTGTGCTCTCAAAATGCATAAGACAACTAGAGGATGATGGAATAGAAGAAATGTTAGCATGGAAGACATGAATGTTAGGATGAAAAAGGAATACTTCAATATTTCACCAAATAACATCATAGGCATTGCATAATCATCATTCGGCGATAAAATGTGACAAATGGACAACAAACACCATGATATGATATAGACCAAGGCGTGCAAGGTCATCCACTTGCAAAAAATAGAGAATCACAAACAAGGAATGTCCTAACTCATACTAAGGACCAAGTTGCCACAGTATTTTTGTCAAGACACACCAAAGACAACAATCAAGGAAAAATAGGTCATGAGATGTCATCGCACCTCTAAATCCTTCATGGGACATCCTCGAGGTAGCTAGTAACATGACCAAGAGACCAAATAGTAAAAAGATAAGACAAAATAGACCAAATAAAGTCAACAACCATTCAATATGTTTACCGGTAATTTTTTTCAAAGGTTGATTGCTTGACGATTTTATAGTTTCATGATTTGAAAAGTCTAACAGTTTTGACAATGTGACAATGCCTATCATTAGGAAGGACACATCTTGAAAAGGCCAATGACTATGTGACAAAGCCTATCGTTAGGAAAGACATATCCTAAAAAGGAAAATGACATTTTTGATGGGGTCCAATTTCAAGGACACATCTTGACAGGGACCATAAAGTGACTAGGTTGACATTCTTTTTGGCAATTTGACTGATGTTTGACTTGATTGGACTATGTTGTCTATTGGTTCATGATTTGAATCTTGATGTTTTGATGGTTGTCTAGTGTTTGAGTGTGACTATGTCTAACTTATTTGACCGACATGATGAACCCTAAAGGACTATCCTAGGTGGCCTCGGGGGCTCATCGACAAATAGCCTTGCCTACATCATGTTGGTGTAATTAATATTTAATTACACTTTACATAAGTTTACTTAGGTAATTATTTAATTCCTAGGTTAATTAGTTGTCATCCTTGTCTTGTTGAGCTATCTTGTTGCTCAAGATAAGATTAGGGTTATGCATCTTTGCTTTTATAAAGCAAATCATTATCATGTAATTATTGAATTCCTGAATAATATTATGTTACACATCTTTTTGCAATATCATTGCTTTTTCTATTTTTCTCTTCTATGGAAGGATATTCTAGTTTGTAAATCTAATCTTGGTTTCTAACATGCTATCAGAGCCTTGATTTGTAGCCCCTTCTCATATTTTTTGAGAGATTCAGTGCAGAGTTCATTTGGGATTCCTCAAGGGTTTCATACCTTGAGTTTGTTTCTCTATTTGGGTGCTCTTGCATGGTTACTTTCGGTGCACTTTGGAGGAAGTCTAAGCTCATATTCAAGTTCAGGGTTGTCGAAAAAGTCAAGATTAACTTTTGTTTCGCCTAAATATGACATTTTATGCTAGAGTTATGAGGGTTTGAAGATTTGTCAAATCTGGGAGTTGCAAAGCTTTTGGTGCATTTTCAAGCAGATCGGACCTCGCCATCAGATCCAAAGCATCCGAGAGATGAAAATCGACATATAATATGCCTATATTCAGTGTCGGCTATTTGTGAGGAAATTTTTTTTTTGCCCGTACGACTTTGTACTGCCCTTGTGCACGCAATCTGAGGAAATTTCTTTTCAAGGTTCGGTCTTTTTGGTTTTTTTTTTTTAATTTCTTTTATAGAAATTTTATAAAAATCAATTTTGTTTCTGAAAAATAAAAAAAGGCACATAGAGGATGAGTGCTTTTTGCACCGTAGGGTACTGTACCCTGACATCACCGTACCTCCTTGCGTCATTTTCTGCAAGTCGTACCCTGCACACCATGCCCACCCGCAGCAGGCTCGAGCAGCCTAGTCAGGCTCCATTTTACCTTGGTGGGCATTCCATACTGGTCGACAACTTTCAAACTCTAGCAGTGTGTTTTCAATAGCCGAAAAAACCACCCACTGACTCTTTGATTCTCGACAACCCCAACTACTGGTAGCCCACAAATCAGCTAGAATATTCCAGCCATTGAAGACTCTAGGCGGTGAATGATCCAACTGGGGAATATTCCCTTGGGAGGAAGAATATTCTGGTGGTTTCGTAGATTTAGGTGGCCGAAATTTTTTTCCCAGCACAGGGGGCATTTTTTGCCCTATGGCTAGATGGCTGTCAATTTTTTTCCCATGAAGTGCTGGCGTTAGAATGATGTCATCAACCGTACGACCCTCTTTGCCCCCTCCTAACCCCAGTTTTCCTTCAAGAAGCATTTATTTTCTTTTGGTCATAACTTGGGCATACGGTATTGAAATCGGGAAAATGAGATATCGCCGGAAAGCTGGCTCTGAGCGCTTTCGAGTGGTGTAGGTTATTTTTCAGTATTTTTCTATTTATCTACATTTATTGCTGTTTGAAGTGAGATGAACATTTTTGGCTTCCGAGCTCATAACTTTTTGCCACAATCTCTGATTTTTGCCATCTTTGCGGCGTTGGAAAGGTATTGAGGAGCTCTAGATTTCTATCCATGCAATTTTTTTTGTATCTATCCCAAGTTTATCTTTATTCCATATTTGTCCCGATGGGTGTTTTGGAGATTGGAAAGGTGAAACTTGAATATTTGCACTTCATTTCAGTACCACATCATCTTATTTTCTATTTATGCACATTTAGCATTCTCTCCTTTTACAATCATTGGGTTATTGTAATAAATGAACTAAGATAAAGTTCCATCAAGGGGGTTTCTTGCATAATAAATCTGATTAGAGTGTAGTTTTCACTTTGATCTCCATCTCCATTTTGATTTGTTGGAAACTCGTATGGGTTATTTGGTTTCCTAGTTTCTTTTGGTCACATTTTTGTTATTGCTTGATACATATCGGATTCATTGGTTCATACTTCAGTTGAGAGATTATGTTTCTTGATCCGCATTGGTTCAAATCCTTCTCAGTTTGAGGGCCATGTTTTTATGGTTAGTGTTCTAGAGTCATTTTTGGTACTCCTTCCCATGGAAGATTTTTAGTCTTAGTTGGCATTGACATCGAGATACACGGTTTCCAAATTTTGTCATCATTTCATTTACTGTTGCCTCACAAATTCCAAGGTTGTTCCAGTTTGTGAGTTTTTTAGTGTTTCGTGGCATCAGGTTTGTTATCACATTATCATGATTCCAGTTTTGGTTTCAGTTGTAGATAGAAGTATCTTTCCTTGCTTATCAGATAGTGGTTCTAGTGTTACTCCATAGTGTTCTTCTGGTGCTTCTTTGCAATAGTCATCTCATTGTAGGGGGTTTTTTCCCACTAGGTTTTTCCTTCTCTACCTCATTATTGTATTTGTACATGGGTACCTTATCAGGCCTTGTTGTTAGGACCCATTCATTCTTTCTTGCGTTCATCTTAGTTTTAGGTGCATGCTTTGTTAGTCTCCCCAAGCTGCACTTATCGGGGGGTGTTGGTGTAATTAATATTTAATTACACTTTACATAAGTTTACTTAGGTAATTATTTAATTCCTAGGTTAATTAGTTGTCATCCCTATCTTGTTGAGCTATATTGTTGCTCAAGATAAGATTAGGGTTATACATCTTTGATTTTATTAAGAAAATCGTTATCATGTAATTATTGAATTCCTAAATAATATTATGTTGCACATCTTTTTGCAATATCTCTATTTTTTCTATTTTTCTCTTCTGTGGAAGGATATTCTAGTTTGCAAATCTGATCTTGGTTTCTAACACGTCATGCACTCAGAGACCTCATATTTTGACAATTGACAAAGACTAACACAACTGGCATGACTAACTTTGAATCTATTTTTGGGATTTGTGATGTTATTTGGATGTTTTTGTGCTTTTTTAGGACGTTTTTAGATTTTTTGGTCTTTTTTAGGACTTTTTATGATTTTTAGAACCTTTTTCAGGAATTTTTATGATTTTTTCAAGACTTTTTATGATTTTTATGATATTTTCATAACTTTTTCAATTATCAAGACCATGTGCGATACCCACTACATTCTCATGATAAAATATTGCCCCTAGTCAAGTTGATGGAAAGAACATGACCGGTATGGATGATAGACGATGTGGAAGACTTCGATGTCAACCATTGTCGACCATGGAAAGAAATGTCATGATGTCAGGGTGAAACATTGTGGTGAACATCAGAAAAATGGATGTTTATTATGGACTAAGGTAGATAGAGTGACAATAGATTTCAAAGCAATGATTGACTACACATGGTGCTTGTTTGCCAGGTTTTCACCATGGTACTTATCCAAAGCGCCTATTTTCCAGGTTTTCAAGACTGGATGAATTATTTCGCTTTATTTTGTCATTTTTTTGGTGTCACCAAGATGCCTGTTTGCTAGGTTTTCATCCAAGTGACGATATTTTTTGTATTTTTCAATTTTATTTTTTTATAATGGTTGTCGGCCAGACTTTCTAATGCTATGTATAGAACTTGTGTAAATGCGCATTGTTGATTGGCTCTGTCAATTGTTCACCATCTAGAGTAGCCAACCGATATGTGCCAGAACCAAATGACATGGTGATGATGTATGGACCTAGCCAATTGGGCTCAAACTTGCTTGGTTTTTCTCTATTAGACTCATTCTTAGGATTTTGCATGAGAACTAGGTCACTAATGTCAAATTTTTGAGTCATCACTCTTTTGTTGTAGTTTCTACAAAGACGATTTTGATATGCCTGTAAGTGGTTCAAGGCATTATGTCTATGCTTGTCTAGCATTTCTAATTCATGCAGTTGTGAATCTCTATATTCTTCATCAGTGATGCGACCTTTTGTAGAGACTCATAGAGATGGAATTTTGACCTCTAGGGGAAAGATGGCTTCGACTCCAAAGATGAGGGCGAATGGAGTGGCTCCAGTGGGATTACGGATGCTAGTGCGATATACCCATAAAGTAGGATTGAGTTGTATGTGTCAGTCACAACCAATGTCATTGACGGTCTTCTTAATAATTTTGATGATCGTTTTATTAGATGCCTCAGCTTGACCATTTCCTTGTGGATAGTAAGGTGTGGAGAAGTGGTGTTAGATATGGAAGTGTTCACAAAGTTCACAAACATCCTAATTTTTGAAGGGACAACCATTATTTGTGGCGATGGATTGTGGAATACCATATCGACAGATGATATAGTTAAGGATAAACTTGGAAATTTGTTTGCCAGTAATGTAAGTGAGTGAGATGGCTTCGATCCACTTAGTAAAGTGCTTAGTGGTGGTAATGATGAATTTGTGGCCATTGGATCAGGTAGGATGGATCTTTCCCATGAGGTTGAGTCCCCATTGTGCAAAGGGCCAAGGAGAAGTAATTGACTGAAGTTCTTGTGCTGGTGCATGAATCAAGTCATTGTGTATCTAACATTAGCAACACATTCTAACAAATTCAAGTGCATATTTCTCAATGGTCGGCCAGTAATACCCAAGTCTCGTTATCTTTTCAGCTAAAGTAGGACCAGTTGAATGGGATCTGCATATACCCTCATTTACCTCTTGCAAGGTCGTTCATGCTTCGTCAGTGTCAAGACATCGAAGAAGGGAGTTATGAAAGCTACGATAGTAAAGGGTATCACTGAGAATGTCATATCTGGTGGTTTTTCAAATAAAGGACTTTCGTTGGTTGTTGGATAGGTTGGGAGGAAGGGTTTGGGACTTGAGGTAGTCATAAATGTCTTGATACCATGGAGAATTGGGACCAACAAGTTTGCAAACCATCTCTGATTCGGGTATGTCATATGCAAGAACCAAAAGCTATTCTACCAAAAATTCAAATTGAGGCACATTAGTAGGAATGTCCAAGAGAGAGCCAATTGTGGCCATTGCATCTACTGCCTTATTTTGTGTTCTTGGAACTTGCTCAAAAGTCACCATGTGAAAATATGTTTGAAAGTTGTCAACCATTCATTTGTAAGGCAATAATTTCTTGTCCTTAGTGTCATAGTTTCCGTTGACTTGGTTAATGACCAACTGAGAATCTCCATAGACATGAAGTTTTCTAATTTTCCTTTTGATAGCCATTATGAGTCTCATGACAAGTGCCTCATATTCAACCACATTATTTGTACATGGAAAAGCAATGCAAAAGGACTTAGGAATGGAGTCTCCTTGAGGGGTGATAAACAATATTCCTACCCCTAATCCATGATTATAATGAGATCCATCAAAATATAGCCTCCAAGGTGACTTAGGTTCTGTATGAAATATTGAATCATCTAGAAAGTATGCTACTAGTGGATGATTTCCCTATATAGGTGTGCCTACTAGTTGGTCTGCTATCACTTGTCCCTTTATCGCCTCTCTTTCCACATACTAAATATCATACTCACTCAAGATCATTACCCATTTTTCTAGGTGACCTGTCAATGTTACATGACTTAGGAGATATTTCAGGGGATCAATCTTTGCCACTAAGTGTGTATGGTGATTTAGCATGTAGTATCTTAATTTCTGAGCAACAAAGACAACTGCTAGGAAAGCACATTCGATGGTTGTGTAATTTAGCTCATAATCAACCAGTGTCCTACTGATGTAGTATATGGCCTTTTGTTTTTCTTCATGGTCTTTCTGTGCTAGTAATTCCCTTAGTGCTGAATATGTTGCAGAAATGTACAAAATCAAAGGTTTCCCTTCGATTGGTGGCACTAAAATAGGTGGTGATAGTAGATAATCTTTTATTTGTTGGAAGGCCTCTTGACATTTATCTGTCCACACAAAAGGGATACTTTTGTGCAAAAGATACTGAAATGGATGACACTTGTCTATGAATTGTGCTATGAAGTGTCAGATAGATTGTAACCTGCCTTGCAATGTCCTGAGTTCACTTATCCCTTTTGGAAGAGGCATGTCTAATATGGCTTTCACCTTGGCAAGATTGACTTCAATGCCTCTACGAGAAATAATGTACCCCAAAAGTTTTCTGGATGTCATGCCAAAGACACATTTCTTTGGATTCAAGTAGACATTGTATTCTTCTAGTCTCTTGAAAATTTTGTCTAACACCTTCAAGTGGTCTTTTCATGTCAAATATTTTTCCAAAATGTCATCTACATAATCTTCCATTGTCTTGTGCATCATGTCATGGAATATGGTTTTCATGGCTACTGATATGTGGCACTTGCATTCTTAAGACCAAAAGGCATGATGTTGCAATAGTATGTGCCCCAAGGACATGTGAATGTTGTTTTGTGTTGATCTTTAGGGGAAATACGAATCTAATTATAACTGGAAAAACCATCCATGAGGGACAAAATCTCATATCCTGCCATAAGGTCCACTATGATGTCAATGTTTGGCAAGGGAAAGTCATCCTTTGGACATGCTTTATTTAGGTCCCTAAAATCTATGTAGATGAGGATTTGACCATTTGGCTTTGTGATTGGTACAAGATTTGATATCCATTCAACATAGTCTATGGATCGTATGAATCCTACATCTAACAATTTCTTAAGTTCTACTTTGACTAACAAGGCGATTTGTGGGTGCATCTTTCATAGCTTCTATTTCACTAGCTTGGCATCTGGAAATAATGGAAAATGGTGCAAGACAAGTTTTGGATCCAACCCAGGCATATCGGCATAGGACCATGCAATGTTGACCTTATGCTCTAAAAAGAATTTGTGGAACTCAAGTTTCTCTTCCTCTGCCAAAAATGCCACAAAGAGAACCATCTTAAGATCTATTTACTTCCATGGTGTCCTCTATGAGCATGGCTGATTTTTCTTGAGTTACAGGGAGAAAGTCTAGCCCTCCATCCTTAGGTACCTCAGAGAGGTTTTCACCTTCGGATATGTCCTTTATTTTTACTTTTTTATCATCAGAAGGTACATTTTGGTTTTCACCTAAAGATGTGTCATTTTTTGCTTTATTTTTATTGTTCATTTTGCGACTAGAGGATAGAGCAGTCTCCCCAAAGTAAATAACACAATCTAGTTCAATGGAGAATCCAGCCTTGTGGTCTCCACTTGGTATACCCTCACACAGTCCCATGAATTTTGCAATGGTCTCATCATTTTGAAATATGTCCATAACTGGTGGGCCTTGTTGATCCCAATTGATTAGTTGTGGGTAGACTAAGGAAATACCATCATCAGTATTGTTGAATGGTAGGTAGGATATGGAAAGCATGCTGACAGATTCAGAGAGGTTAAAGATAAAATTTTCATCGTCAGGCTCTATATCAGATTCTACCCAGTACTCTGCCTCGCTTGATTCACACTCATCAGCAAAGTAAGGAGCAAAGGGAGTGGAGTCAGGGCTAGTAGTGTCATGTGGGAATTCAAATGAATATGAATGATGGTCATTAGGTTCAATAGGGTAGACGAGTATGTCAAGATTATGGTCAATGGGAGTAGAAGAGGATCCAGACTTGGTGCTGTTTGGTGTTGTGTCAATTTTGAACATTTTCCAGAATCTCTCATCAAATGTAGGCTCTCCTGGTTCACAAAACAAGTCCTCAAGGAAACAATCACTCAAGGATCATTGGGAGCCAAATTCCCATTCATGGGAGTCAGTTTTAGAAAGGGGATCTTCAATTTTCTTGACACAGCCTAAAGCATTTACTCTCTTGCTAGAAAGCGCATTGGTACTTTGATCACCATATTCTCGTGGTCCTAACCCTAATCCAAGATGTTTAGGTCTTCCTTTAGGTGCTAGAGATTCTCGCCTTCTTGTCTTGTGCTTGCCAAGGCCACTAATTCCATCGTAGCCTTTTTCCTTTATCATGTCATATCCTTTACAATATATTTTTACTGGTAAGGGAGTTGGATCCTTTGGTTCTCTATAAATCCAAGATAGCATGTTGTCAGTATCCTATTGACTCATTTCAGCCAACTTTATGAATACTATTTTTGGAGGTAATTTAAAAAATTATTTTGTCTCTAACATGAAGCAAGGCTTTCCGTAGACCTGGGGAGACTTGGGCATCTTCATTATGCAATAGGTCGTATTCAGCTTATACTCTCCACACCCTTGGTCTTGCATCTTAATACTTGCCTCGATGCTTGGGGTGATGGATGAAGTGGTAGATGTCATGGAGGTGGTCATGGTTGTCGAAGAAGCATAAGTGGATGTTGTGGCAGTGGATGTGGATGTGGGAGGCTTTGCAAGTGTTGATGGGTCAAGGAATTTAGAGGATGACGATGTCAAAGCTTCACGATTAATAGGCACCTGGCACTCTGAGACACCTCTTAAATTTGTACAATATTGAAATGGGTCAGGGTCTCCATATATGGTAATCTTAGTCCCATCAAAGGGAAACTTCAAACACTAGTGATATGTGGAAGGGACAGCTTTCAGGGCATGGATCCAAGGTCGACCAAGTAGAATATTGCATGGAAGTTCTAGATCCAGGACTTGACAAGTGGTGTCCACAATGACTAGTTTGATACGAATTGCAAGTGTAATTATGCCCTGAGAGGAATGCTCTTCATCATCATAGGCCTTGATAACAATGCTCTTTGTAGTGTCTACACAAGCATCAGAAAAGCCTAGGGCCTTAACCAATTTTAAGGAGCATATTTTCAGTCCTGCTCCACCATCTACTAACACATGTCTAACATTATGCTTATGGATAAAGACTTCAATGTGAAGGGCATCATTATGATTGGATTTGGATCATGAGTAGTCTTGGTCTAAAAAATTTATATGGTGGGGAGCAATAAGATATCCCACCATGGCCTCAAAAATTGATTGACATCAATGTCTTGGGGAATGGAAGACTCTTGTAATTTTTTATCGAGTATAGCCTTATGCGCTAGGGAAATGTGTAGCAACTCAAGTATAGAAATCTATGCAGGTGTCTTCCCAAGTTGTTCAGTGAGGTTAAAATGTCCTTTAGGTTGGGACTGTTTGGTTAATGGACGGGACTGTGATTGTTGGGCAGATGAGCCAACTGTTATTATCTTTGGTTGTCTAGAAAGAGGAGGGCTGACTATGGTGACTTTTCCCCCATGGGTAGTGACATTGCATTCAGGGGCCTTTTTAAAAGTAATTGTGTTGACATGTTCAACAATTTTTCTAATAAGATTTATGATAGGTTCACCAGAATAGTCATATGCAATATGGGCATGGTTGGCTCGATTATTTTTATTGGTTTTTCACATGGAAGGGTTCTAGAACCATGGTCCTATAATGGGTTCTTGTGTATGATATGGTCCGAATTAGATGCAAATTGTGGTCCACCTATCTCAATGGTACAATTCTCGATAAGGTCTTGTACCAAATTTTTTAGTTGTCGACAAGAGGAGGTTTTATGTCCTTTTTCCCGATGATAATCACAAAACGCATTGTTGTCCCACCAAAATGGTTTAAACTACCCTGGGTCATATGGTTTTTGGTCCTCAAGTTTTATGACACCATTTTGAAGGAGTTTCTTAAGGACTTCTTCAATGGGCTCACCCAAGGGGGTGTATGTGCGACTCTTGGGGAATTTTCTGGGTTGTCGAGGTTTCCTTTGGTTTTAGTTATTCTTATTACCTTGGTTATTTTGATTTGTCTGTACAACATTGGCAACATGGGTTTGGGTGGTCATCTGTGTATTTTGCGGTTGAGCCCCTTTAAGGGTAAGCACAAGACCCATTGCATTGACAGCCTTAGAGTCTACAATGCCATCATTGGTGACATGTTTATTATTAACCCAATATTTTTTCTTGTCGGTGGGTGGACTTGCATTTGTGTTTTTAGGACCATATTTTAATCTTCCCTTAACAATAAGGGCTTTCTCAATTGGAGGCCTCGTTTGACTAGGTCCGCAAAGGTTGTACAACAATGAACTCGAAAGCCATTTCTCAATGGGCCTAGGAGTGTTTGTACAAACATGTCAACCTTCTCTTTTTCAGGTATGTCTATGTGGCAGTGAGTAGCTAGGCCTCTCCATCATTGGAAAAATGGGATAAAATTTTCACCGTCTTCTTGTGTAAGTGTGCATAAGCTAGTGATGGAGGTGTTTGTGTCAATGTTATAGGCATAATTTTTCACAAATTTTTCTACAAGTTCATTCCATGTTTTTATCCCCTTCAAAGTGGAGAATCATTCAAGTGTGGGTCCTGTTAGACTCTTGGAGAAGATTCTCATCAATAAGTGTGTTCATATGCAATGTCCATACAGTTGGTCATGAATTCTCGAACATGTTCAATAGGATTTGTCTTGCCCTTGTATTTGGTGAAATTTGGGGCCACATATCCAGGAGGAAATGGTGGCATGCATAAAGTTGTGTCAAAAGGATATGGACATAGGTCATATGACATTGGTGGCATTTTGTTGGATGTTTGCATGTTTTCCATCTATTTTTGGAGGTCTGCCACTCTGGCTGTCAAGGCATCTATTATGGGATTATTGGTCGCATCACACATGGGAGTGATGGGTATCCCAAGAGTCCCCATTGATTGTGATATCATGTTAGAGTTTGAATGTGACATTTGTTGTTGTGAAATATATGATATGTTTTGGTTTGGTGATTGTTGGTACTGCCATTTTGGATGAGGAATGTGTTGTTGCATGTGGATCTATGATGAATATGTGGGGATGTGCAATCCAACCATATTTGTCGATATTAACCTTGAATATTTTGGTGCCCAAAGGTATTCATTTGTTGTGTCATTTGAGTGCCTTGTCCATATTGGAATAATTGTCCATGTGGAATGTTGGTATTTTGTCCTTGGAATTATCCAAGCGGGATGTTGGTATTTTGTCCTTGTGAGGCATTGATGTTTGGTTGTGACAATGTGTTAACATTTGGTTGGGGACCTCTAATAAGAATAGGTCGTTTAGCTCCTCCAAAGGGGTTGAATGAGGTTCCAACATAAGGATTTGGTGATGATGTCCCTATGGTCATAGATGAAGTTCCAAATATGGCATTTGAGGAACTTGCCCCCATTGATGTAGATCTAAGGGTAGTTCCAACTATTTGTAAAGATGTCATTGAAATTGTGGGAATGGATTGTGATATTGCTTGTGGCATGGTGGGTGTTCCTCCAATAGATGTTGCATTGATTGATTTGGAGGTGTTTTTACTTATGGTGCCACTAGATGTAACATTGATGGTGCTTGTAGCAATTTGTGTGGTGACAACAATGTTATTGTTGGAGGCATTGTTTGTGTTTTGTTGAGGTGTTGAGTTTTGTGTCATGTTGTCTAGAGAAGGAGGTCTTATGGTATTGATGTCAAAGCATCTTTGTAGTTTTTCCCCTTAGTCTTAAAGCATAGCAAGGTATTGGTCAGGATCGTTCAAGACCAAGTCCTCTACAAATGAAGCCACGTCAGGATTTTTGGCTGCAACCTCTAAATCCTTAGCTAATACTTGTCCATTGTGGTCTCTTTGTATGAATGGATTGAATGGATTTTGAGAGGATGTTGGAAGGTTCATGGAAGATTGTATGTTCATGTTGGTAAATGGATCATTAAAAGTCATGTCTTGGTTCATGTCATAAGTGTTGGTGAGGATGTTTGTGTTGACGTCTTGTCCAAAGTTTACCATTTGTCATTTCTTTCTTTGAATCCAAGTTTCTACCATAAAAGAGAATTGCTCAAATGAGGATGATGATTATGACAACTAGTCTATGTTTTTGGTGTTTTGGTGATAAGGAGGACAATGCAAGGTGATTATGACATTTTCCTAAGGAAATGATTGATGCAAGATGACAAGATTTCCAAACAAAAATGCCAAATGTCTAAGCGACAATGATGACTAGGATGAAAATGTTGATTAATGCAAGGTGATAAAATTGACTAGGTGAAAATTGAGGACTAGGATGATAATGTTGACTAAAAATGTGACTAATGCAATGTCAAGGTGGAAAATGAGGACTAGGGTGAACAATATTTTTGGATTTTTAGGCATAAAATATGCAAAGTATGGACTAAGATGAATGCAATTTGGTGAAAGGTTTGCCTAACCACTCTAAGCTTAATTTATGTCTTAATTTTGGTTATCAAAGGACTTGTTAAAGGGACTAAGTGACAAGATCAAAATGACTAGCGAGTTTTCCTAACTAGACTATTAAGGTGGAAATTCTCACAAAAAGGACAATGACTGAAAAGGAGATTGTTGACTAAGTCCCAAGATTACCTGCTCTTGAAGTTAATGATTTTGCAAAGTGTGGTGAGGTGGCCTAATCTAAATTCTAAGGACAAGTCTATCTAGGGTATGCAACTAAAATGAACAAGGTTGAACCTAAGGTAAAAATGTAAGCTAATGGTTGGATGATAAAAATTTTGAGCAATTTCAATTCTAGTTTCTAACAGAGACTTCTAGAAAAGATGTTTGAAAACAGGAAAAATTGTTGGATTTGAATTTAGTTTTGTGATGTTTTGATGAAAAGTCTGAATTGTTTGAAGTTGATTTTTTCATTTCCAGATTTGTTATTGTTGTGTATATTGTTTGAGAATCTGAAAAACACTTGGCAAACATGATGTTTTGAATTTGTAATCAATCACAAAGAAGACAAGAACAATCCTATGGTTAGGTCAGGACAATATCTACTAGATTCCATGTGGGTTTCCCCAGCCACATATCCTTAGCATGTGAATCCAGAAGCTAGGCTGCATGGGCTCTCCCTTACAGTGCACTCTCTTCTCAGGACAACCAAGCTTCCAATGCCCATCAAAATCCCATGGCATGCTAATCACCTCTACTAAAGACTATGAAGATGTGGATTCCTTCACAGTGACCATTGTTGTGCTAGCACATAAAAGGTTTTTGACTACTACACAAGAGTATTTAGTTTGGGACTCCAGTTCAAGTGGCCATATATGGGGCAAGAGATTAATCACCAATTAGGTGGCACTCCAGCATGAAGAGGTTACACTCAATAGGGTTTATGGGAGTACTACTCTATCCATATGACACATTCACACTCGTAATCCTAGGCTTTCTATTAGAATTCACCTTTATATATCATGTGTCCCAAAATGATTTGAAACAGGGCCTTTTAAAGAATTTCAAATTGAGAATGGATGACCAGGATTAAAATTTGGTGAAGCCCTAAGATCAAAGGCCAAAAATCAATGTCATAAGGAGGATTAGGGTTAGGGAAAAATTAGGTCAAAGTTAGGGAAATCCATGAAATAAAGGGTTGATATTTAATTGGAGATAATCAAATCAATGGTGGAGAAAAATAGGTAGTTGGAATATTAGAAATTATTTAATTTATGGAGGAATGTTGACTTATGAATTAAATAATGGTTTAATTCATAAATGGGAATGAGACAAAAGACAATAAATAATTTTTTTAATTATTTATTTGGTGGGATGGAAAGTGGGCTAAATAAATAAGTTTATTTGATTCAAGGATAAATGATTGTATACACATAAAAATGGTCATGTCTATAATCTTGGCAATTAATTAAATATTTATTATTTAATTAATTTTTCTAAAAATCCTCTACATATGATTAAATTTAATTAATTTAATTATATTGTTCATTCATCTTATTCTTCTTTCGTAATTAAATAAATCTATTTTATTTAATTATTTTCATATGTCCACTTAATTAATTAAATAAATACATATTATTTATTTAAATTAATTATCATTGTTTCAATTTAAATTAAATCTTTTGATTTAATTAAGTTTAAATATTATCCTTTCTTCTATTTTAAATTCTTCTTCTAATTAATTAAATATTTTATTTAATTAATTTCATAAAAGTGATTTAATTAAATAAACTTTATTTAATTAAAGGATCTTATGCTTTCTTTCTAAATTACAATTAGATAGTTTATTTGATTGTGAAATCTTCTCATATCATAATTAAATATTTTATTTAAATATGAGATCTTCTGCTTTTTTCAAAAATCCTGATTAAAGTTTTCTTCTTATCACAAACTTTCTTCTGCTTTTAAAAGCTTAATTAAATATTTCATTTAATTAAGAAAAAGTTGAATTTCATCCACAAATAAATATTGAATTTTTAATTCATTATTTATCAGCTTTAAATCTTTCTTTTATTCTTTTTAAAGAAAGATGATTTCTTATCTTCTTATTTTCTTCTCTTTCATAAAAATAGAAAAATCTTGTTTTCAAGTTTTCTTCTATTTTCTCTTCAGTTTCATCCTTCTTCAGCCATTTGATCTGCCAAGAATTATCACAACCGTCAATCAAGATAGCCAATCAGAATCATTTGAAAAACTCTATAAATACTTGTGTGAATCCAAGCATTGGTAATAGGCAATTAATCAGAGTTCATGCATTTAATTCATTTAGCATTTTAATATCATAGCATCATGTTTATTTCAAGCATATTAGTTCAATTCATTATCATAGCTTAATCTTGCATCATGCATCATGTTTAAATCTCATTCTTTAGGAAGACAGTTTGTTGAGCCTAGCCTACAAATCTGAGAGCAAAAGCTGGAATCAACAAAAACACTGAAGATAGAGGACAATAGGACAACAATCGAAGCGAGATATTGAGTTTGCATTTACTTACCTTTTATGTTTTGTTTTGATACAATGTCTTATTGGTGTGTTTGAATAGTGTTTATTTCAATCTATTACGCATATTATTTTCAATCACACATTTTCTGGCACCCACGGTGGGGCCTATGCCCCCATTTTAGACTTCTTTCTTGCAGGTTTTCTGACATTCGGTACCACATCTAGAGATCCGATTTTTTTTTTGTTTTGTAGGTGTTTTAGCGCATATGAAGACTATTTCAGCACATATGGGAATTTTTGAAGAGCATTTGGGAAACAGAATGGCACATATGAGAATTTTTGAAGAGCATTTAGGAGTTTAATTACTGCATATAGGATAACATTTAGTGCATGCAAATGTGTTTCAAAAAAATAGAAAAAAAATTTGCATTTTAGTTTAGCGCATCTAGTCTCTTTTCTTGCGCATCCGGGTTCTGTTCTCGCGCATCTGGGTTCTATTTTTGCACATATAGGTTCTGTTATTGCGCATCCAGGTTCTGTTATTGCACATTTGATATCTATTCTTGCTCATTTGAGTTATTTTTGGGTGCATCTGGGTTCTGTTTTCATGCATCTAGGTAACAGAGTTGTGCATCTGAGTTGTAACAGAGATTTTGAGTCTGAAACCTTCCGCAGACAGAATTTCTTTCCTTTTCTTGCTGGTTTTAAAATGAATCAATCTAGGGTACCCACCACATCTTTATCATGCAGTTAAAATGAACCCCATGTCTGTTGTGAAGCAAAATATTCACTTAGATTAAATCATTTTTTATTTTGGTGCACCTAAATGAATCTATCTACTCTTCTTGATTGTGTTTGAAAGTGGTAGGTAACTATGCTCTCACCCTGTGCAAACTAGGTGATCAAAAAATCAGACCCACTTTTCCCTGTGTAATCTTGACTTGATAATCAAAGTATCCTCTCCCCTTGCACCCTTGTGCCATCTTGGGTGTAAGAGAAACAGTTATTGACTCTAGAAATTGGGCCTACCTGGGGATTTCATCACCTCAACGTGACTCAAACTGGCAACAGAGCTAAGGCCAAACTACCCCTAGCCGGTATATAAATGTAAACCTTAAGGGAAAATCTAAGGTTGCTTGTGCGGATGTGTCATATGAACGGAGTAGTACTCCCTTAAACCCTGTTGAGCTTAACCTCTTCAGGCTGGAGTGCCACCTTAATGGTGATTAATCTCTTGCCCCATGTATGGCCACTCGAACAAGGGTCCTGAACTAAATACCATTGTTTAGAAAGCCAAAAACCTTTTATCTACTAGTCTAGCACCAGTCGGTATGAAGCCTTCCACACTTTCACAATCAGTAGTAGAGGTGATCAATCTGCCATGGGAGTTTCATGGGAGTTTCATGGGGGTTGGAAGCTTGGTTGGCCTGAGAAGAGAGTGCACTGTAAGGGGGAGCTCGTGCAGCCAAGCTTCTAAATTCATACGCTACTGATATGCAATTGTGGAAACCCACGTGGAATCTAGCGGATATTGTCCTTGCCTAACCTAGGTTGTGCTTGTCTTATTCTGTGCTTGGTTACGATCAACTTAAATCAAACTATTTGTTGTGTTTTCAAGAACATCAATTCAGATAAAGGATCATCCAAAAAGAACATGAAAAACTTCAGCTAAAAATTTTTAAAACTGGTCAAAAACTGTCTTTGGAAAACTGTTTTAGCGCATCTAGGAAAAATTGTAGTGCATATACAAACTATTCTGGCACATTCACTAGCTGGTTTGGCGCATTTGAGTCATTTTCCAGCACATTTAGAGACTGTTTTAGCACATATGCTTCTTGATTTAGCACATCTAATTTCTGTTTCTGTGCATTCAAATTATTCTGCAGCACATTTAACTCTTTCTCCAGCACACATACCTCTTTCTGTAGCGCATTTAGGGGACAAAATAGCGCTTTTAGGTTGCTGTCAAAATTTTACACAGGCCCGAATTTCTGCCATTTTTCTCCCATGTTGAGGAAGTGGAAATCAACCAAGTTCGTCAAGAAATTAGTCTTCAATAGGATCAAGAAGCCCAAAACGAACTTAAGTTACAAGAAAACTTTAGATCACAGAGAATTTTTGTATAAGAGTCAACACGTCTTGCTCCATTATCAGAAATTTCTCCATAGACACCAAGACTACATTAGAGGATTCACTGACGATTACACTGTAGAACCTTTAGCTACTCAAGCTTATTATCAAAAATTAGCGTTATCTCAACATCACAATCTTAATCAACCTCTTGAGTTTGAGAATATACCACAACCTTCAATTGAATATTCAACGCATCCTAGTCAAGTCCTTCAGTGACCTGTGATCATATCATAGGATTCCTTCCATATCCCTGCTTTTACAAGATCTCAACACAACAAACTAGGAGAAAAATCTCAACAAGAAACTCCTACCCATAACATTCAAGAAGAAGGTGAATGTGATAATCCTCATTTTAGTGTGAATCGCAATCCTCTTTTCAGTGACGACAATATGGCTGATAGAGAGGTAAATCCATCTCATAAGAACAAAGACATGAACAAAACTCCCGTAGATAGTGATGATGACCAAGAGGAAGAACTTCACATTAGAGAAGCTGAACAAGACCCCAAGTTTCTTAAAGCCATAGAAAAGATTCTACAACGTGACAAAGAAAAGTATATTCTCTTCCTAGCCAATCAAGGAGCTAAACTACCTATGGATTTTGATACTGAGAAATTAAAGAGAAAAGAAGAAGAAACATCCCCATCTGATCTTACTGCTCTTACTCAACAATTTAAGGCACTCCAAGGACAAATCAAAGAGTTACAAGGAGGGACCACAACAAAAAAATACACTCTTGATGACATATGTCCTTATCTTTTTGATAGAAGTCTCAATATGACTCCATTTCCTAAACATTGTGAGATTCCCAAATTTGATCGTTATAATGGGAAATCGGATCCAATTGATCACGTGAGAGACTTCTGAAACATGACTTTAGAATTTGCACATGAAGATACTTACTTGCTTCGATTGTTCTCCAGGAGCCTTGGAGTTAACTCTATGGAATGGTTATCTAAGATTACACCTCCTATTCAAACATTTGAGGAATTGATCAATTTGTTCATAACACAATATGCCTACAACATCCAACACCAAATCACCATGATTGATCTTTGTAAAGTTGCACAAAAACCTGGTGAACCTTTCACTACCTTTCTTGAAAGATGGAGAAGAATGTTCGCTAGGTATCCACGTCATGTTCCTGAAAAGGAAAAAATGGTTACTTTCATCAATAGCCTAAATTCAAAAATGAGCTATCGCTTAAATCTACATTGTCCACCTTCCTTTGAGAAATTGATTGAGGACACCATCACCATTGAAAGTGCTTTGGTCAAAAGAGGGACAATAAAACTTGACAAGGACAATCCTAGCTCATCTAACCATTACAACAATCAGGACAAGTCTAAATTTTAAACTCATAACAAAAACATTGTAAATGATGGTGTTGTAGATGCAAATCATGTCTTGGCTAAGCCGTTTGTTCTGAGTACTCCAAATACTCATCGTAACAATAATTACAACAATGTCAATTTTGTCAGGAATCAAGGAAACAATCTTCCTCCTCTAAGGAACAATAATCAGGGGACTGCCAACAATCAAAATTACCATGGAAACAACAACAACAACACCATAGGGAATGCCTCAAACACGAACCCACAACGCTTTTCATTCTTCTCTAGTAGAAGAACTTTTACTCCACTAAGACAATCCTTGGAATCTGCTTTCAAGGAGGTTATGGAAAAAAATGTCCTTACTTTGCCACCTCAACGCAATTATGAACCTAGTGTAAAACCTCCATCATGGAATGAAGCTTATTATTGTGACTATCATAGGTGCAGAGGTCATCGTACAAACAATTGTCAAGCTTTGAAGCATGCTATTCAAGACCTAATTGACAATGGCATTATCACAGTAGAAGGATAACAAAAATCCAATGAAGATCACCAAGCATTTTGCAACCCTTTTCCAAATTATCAAAAGGGAGAATCCTCTGACAAAAATGTGAATCAAATTGATGACACTGTAATCTGTCACCTCTATACAGACGATGAGCAAGTTAACGTTATAAAAATCAATGAGAAAATAGACAATGGACAAGTTAATGTCACAACAAGAGCACAAGCTAAAGTTGTCTTGAAGGGTGCCTCTTCGAAATCCACTGAGACCTTCCCTCAACATCAATATGACTTAGTTAACCAACTTCGAAAAACTCCAGCTCAAATTTCCATTTTAGAACTCCTGAAGATTTCTCCTGCACATAAGGAAATTTTAGACAAGGCCCTTTTTGAAACAACTGTATCCATGGATTTGGATGTGAATTGATTTCAAGCCAAGGTAGGAAATTTTTCTTCACCCACATGTCTTTCATTCTCTGACAAAGATGATGTTTCCATGACTCATCCCCACAACTCATCATTATACTTAGAGGTCATGATCCACAAGTTCTGTGTTAAACGTTTCCTAATAGATGGAGGGGCTGGTTTAAATATATGTACCTTGAAGGTGGTTCAAGCTTTAGGATTTGCAGAGGACTCCATTGATCCTAGAAGGAAAATTACTATAAAGGCCTATGATGATGAGGAAAGAACATCTAAAGGTATAATCATGCTACCAATCAGAGTAGGGCCTATTATCAAAAATACCTTTTGTCAAGTTTTAGACCGGGATCTTGCATACAACATCTTGTCGGGTCATCCTTGGATTCATGAAATGTAAGCTGTTCCATCCACTTACCATCAATGTCTTAAGTTTCCATATGACGGATAGGAAATCACTATATCAACTGATAATTCAAACACCCAAACTTGTGCCAATGTCAAAATTAATCAAGATACTTTGGTTCCAAACAACCGAGAAGCACTTGCTAATACTTCTCCTAAGAATGATACACAAATCAGTCAATTATCCAAAAGCTTTAACAAGAAACTACAGTTCAAGGAAAGTGGAGTTGGGGAATATTCTCTTTGTCTTGCTAATCTACCTACATCTCCTCGATCACATGGACAACCTTCTATTACACAACAATAGATATCAGTAGCATCAACATCGGCACAAATGCAAATAGAGCCAACTACCAAGTTCAATGGATAATTTATCAAAGAAAAATTCCCCATGGGAGATCCTGAGGACACAGTAATTCTAAATTGGCTTTATAAGGATGAAGATGAAACAGTTCTAAATGTCACCTTACCAACTGACAGATATGGGAAAGGGTATTCCATCATGCAAAAGATGGGATATGACAATGGTCCTCTTGGAAAAAGAAAAGAAGGCGTAGTCGAGCCTATCCATCTTCTAGGGCTTGCTGCGTATGATAAAACTAGACTAGGCTATGATGCTACCCCATCCAACCAATCATAGGGTAATGTTTTTACACTGTAGGAAGGCTCTTATAAGAAAGAGGCATATTTGGCATCAATCCTAAATTTCATAGAAAATAACTCTGATACAGATTCTGCTGAATATGAATGGGATACCATCCTTGATGATGAATTTTGGAGAGACAAAGAGGTAGATGTCATACACATGTATACACCCACTTTAATCAAAGGAGAACGTTCAGGGTCCCAACCACAAGAATCTGAACTACAAAGCAACTATGAGTCTAGTGATACTAAGTCAAATTTTAATGAACAAGACTATCAGGAGAATAGTACCATCATTGATCTACCTCATGCCTCGGATCCTACCAATAACTCTGTTTTGACCCTAACCATCACCGATTTCACACAACCAAATGACTTGTTACCTTTGATCCATCCTGATCTCATTGACTGGGATCTAACTGAACCTATTGACTTGCCTATTTTTCAAAATGATGAAGCTATCATAAACTTCATTTTCGCGGATGATGTAAATGATTGTTCCACTAGCGATTTTTGGTACAAAGACTTTAATCAGGAGAGTGTCAAGTCTCCTAGCTACAAAAATGAAAATAAAGAAAAATGATATAGTGGTGAAAACCAAAATCTGGCAGTACTAGATCAGACAAAAGATAAAATAAAGAGTGTATCAGATGGTGAAAACCTTTTCAAGGCGCCAGCTGATGGGAAACTTGACACTCTCCCGGAGCACTATCATGAGCGATCACCCATTTTAATCAAGCCTACAAAGGAAATCAATATTGAAACTACAGATAATCCAAGGATTCTATAGGTAGCTGAATCAATGACAGATAATGAAATCCCAAGGTTCATGAAATTTCTCAAAGAAAATCAAGTCAATTTTTCTTGGTCATATGCAGACATGCCAGGTCTTGATCCTGATCTCATAATGCATCATTTGTCTATCAAACCAGGAGCTAAACCAATGAAACAAAAACTCAGAAAGATGCATCCTCATGTTGCACTATTGGTTAAAGAAGAACTCAAGAAACTCCTAGATGCAGGATTTATAAGATCAATTGCCTATGTAGAATGGATCTCCAATATTGTCCCAGTAGCAAAGCCAGATAAATGCATTAGAGTGTGCACTGATTTCAGAGATCTTAACAAAGCCTACCCTAAGGATGACTTTTCACTTCCAAATATCGACACTATAGTTGATTTGAAAGCTGGCCACGCCATGTATTCATTAATGGACGATTTCTTTGGTTACAACCAAATCAAGATTGCACCAGAAGACCAAGAGAAAACAACTTTCACTTGTCCATGGGGAACATACTGTTGGAATGTCATGCCTTTTGGCTTAAAGAATGTTGGGGCTACTTATCAATGAGCTATGACTACGATCTTTCATGACATGATGCACACATTCATGGAAGATTATGTGGATGACATATTGGAAAAATCATACACCAGAGAAGGACACCTAGAAATACTGTCAAAAATATTTACCAGATTGGAAAAATTTAAAGTTCCCCTAAATCCTAAGAAATGTGTTTTTGGGGTCACATCTGGAAAACTTTTAGGATATATTGTTTCAAAAAAGGGAATTGAAGTAGATCCTACTAAAGTTCAGGCAATCATGGAGATGCCTCCCCCAAAGAAAACCAGTCAATTGAGATCATTACAAAGGTGACTTCAATCCATAAGAAGATTCATTGCACAATTGGCTGACAAAAGTCTACCGTTCACACATCTCCTACATAAGAATGTTCCTTTTAGATGGGATGACAAATGTGAAATAACACTTCAACAAATCAAGCAGTACCTGATGAACCCACTAGTTCTAGTACCACCAAATCCAGACAAACCATTGATCCTATATATTGCCACGACCGAGACATCCTTGGGGGCATTATTAGCACAAGAAGACAGTGAAGGAAAAGAACGTGCAATCTATTACATCAGCAGAACACTAACAAGTCATGAACTTAACTACACTTTCATTGAGAAGGCTTGTTTAGCAGTAGTCTTTGCTTCACATAAATTTTGACATTACATGCTAACTCATACAATCAATCTTATTTCAAAAATTGATCCACTCAAGTACCTACTAAGTAAAGCATCACTAACAAGAAGGTTAGCAAAATGGGTCATGATTTTGAGTGAGTTTGACATCCACTACGTTGATCGCAAAGCAATCAAGGGACAAGTTATCGCGGATGAACTAGCAGACGCTCCCCTACAAGCAGAGCACCCTTTGCACATTTAATTTCCAGATGCCGATCTTTTCACTGCAAAATTCAAGCAACTATGGTCCTTATACTTTGAGAGTTCTTTTACTCAACATGGATTGGGGGCAAGCATTCTCTTTGTCACACCTCAAGGACATACTATTCCTTGGTCATATAGGCTAATGTTTCCATGCACCAATAACATAGCCGAATATGAAGCACTAATCACCAGACTAAAGACAGCATTGGAATGGAGGATTATTGAGCTACAAGTTTATGGTGACTCACAGTTAGTCATTAATCAAATCAATGATGATTATCAGACTAAAGATGACAAATTGTTGCCATACAAGAAGATGGTCGATGACTTCAAGAAGTACTTTGTAAACATTGAGTTCACACAAATTCCAAGGCTTGATAACAAAGTAGTTGATGCTATGGCTATGATCACATCATTGCTACAACTCCCAGAAAAATAGACTAGCTATGAATTTCTGGTGGAACAATTATTTACACTTGCTTATGACACACCCAAAAACCAAGTTATCTACCACTTGGTAGGATCCGATTCACCCTGGTGTGGTAAGATTTATGCCTACCTAAAAGATGACCTTTTACCACCTGATTTATCCCATAACCAAAAACATAACTTTATCCGATAATCCTCTTGCTATACCCTTATCGTTGATACCCTTTATCGCCGTGGTCTTGATGGTACTTTACTTCGATGTCTTGAACGTGATGAATCTGACAAAGCTTTACAAGAAGTTCATGGGGGCATTTGTGGTACTCATTCGAGTAGACTAACTTTATCCAAGAAATTGATTAGAACGGGTTATTGCTGGCCTACGATGGAGAGGGAATCATTCACTTTTGTTAAAACATGCTCAAAATGTCAGATTCATGGGAATCTTATTCATGCTCCTGCACAAGAATTTCACTTGTTCACACCAACCTGGCCATTCTCTCAATGGGGGTTAGATCTAGTAGGAAAAATTCATCCTTCTTCTTCAAATGGGCATAAGTTCATCATCACGGCGATAGAATATTTCACTAAGTGGATTGAGGCGGTACCTCTATCTAAAGTCACTGGAAAAAAAATTTCATCCTTCATACTCAACTACATTATTTGTCGGTATGGTATTCCTAATGCCATTATTACAGGTAATGGTCGCCCTTTCAAGAATCAGGATGTTGATGAACTTTGTGAAAGATTCCATATTCAGCACAGATATTCAACGCCTTACTATCTACAAGGGAATGGCCAAGCAGAGGCCTCAAACAAGACTATACTAAAGATTTTGAAGAAGACAATAAATGATTCAGGGAAAGATTGGCATGTTCAACTCAATCCCGCCTTGTGGGCTTACAGAACTAGTGTCTGAACGCCAACAGGAGAAACACCCTTTTCCCTTGTCTATGGAGCAGAAGCCATATTACCTTTAGAGGTTGAAATACCTTCACTAAGAGTATCACTGAAAGGTCTCATAATAGATGATGAATACAGAGTTTCCCGACTACAAGAGTTAGAACTTTTAGATGAAAAGAGACAGAGAGCAGCTGACCATTTGAAAGCATACCAACAGATGATGTCTTGCAGCTATAATCACAAAGTAAAGCCACATACCTTTCAGGTGGGTGATCTAGTTCTGAAAGAAAACCCACGCAATCAACAAGACAGAGAAAAGAAAGGAAAGTTTGAACCAAATTGGCTAGGCCCTTACGTGGTTATTACAATCTACAGTTTAGGAGCCTGCAAGTTATCAATGCCAGAAGGGGGCCTATTTGACGAACCCATCAACAACATGCATCTTAAGAAATATTATGTTTCAAACAGTAGAAAAAGTCCTGAAGAAATTCAAAAACAGCAGAAAAAGTCCTAAAGAAATTCAAAAACAACAGAAAAAGTCCTGAAGAAATTCAAAAATAGCAGAAAAAGTCCTAAAGAAATACAAAAACTGCAGAAAAAGTCCTGAAGAAATACAAAAATAGTAGAAAAAGTCCTGAAAAAATTCAAAAAACAGTGGAAAAATACAAAAAAAAAAAAAAATGTCATAGGGTGAAAACCTAGCAAACAGGCAGTCTATTGACAGAAAAATACAAAAAAATCAAAAAGAAATCAAAAAAATGCAATAAAAATAGATAGTGAAAATCTGGCAAACAGACGCTATCTGTATCTTTCCATCTGTTAGTTTCTATTTTTCATTTTGGCTTTTTCAACTTCCTTTTTCCACATCTTTTTCACATCTTAGGGTTATAACCACATCATCCTGCCGTTATTTGCCTAGAGTGATAAAGCATCTTACCATGGCTTGATCATTGTACATATTCCTTTTCACAAGTTGTGTCAATAAATGGGGCAAACACTCAACTGGGGGCACGTAACTTTCATAGCATTCTAAGACAGCTGGACAAAGTCATAAAATCCGATCATGCAAACAAACAACCAACTAACACGAAACCTTATCCGATCATCGAGCCTCATCATGAACAATTTTCAGCAGATATCATATCATTGTCTCTTGGATGATCCAAAAATCTGAATAATGTATGAAATAACAGTATTACATTTTGAATAAAGGTTGTTTGATTTTTGATATCATTACTCTGGAGCACACTCGATGATGTATTGAACTAGAGTGGCAAGGAACGAGAATGATTTTTCTTTGTCTGCTATCTTGAGGTTAACAGTCAATCTGATGCAAATATGTCACAGGACATGATTATCAAAGCAATATCATTGAGGATAGTTCCACATTTGCATCAGAAGGGTGGTTAATCTTTGTCTGTTTATGCAAGAAATGCTCAGGTCATCTCAGTTCAATTATACCTTGATGCTTGTGTTCGCTTGCTACATCAAAAATCATGAAAGTTGTACTCAGGTCATCATTGGCACTAATTTCCCCTCTGATGCTTGTACACACTTCCAACATTTTAAATGCTCTATGATGACTCAAGAAGGTTTATAACAGGCTCAACAAATTGGTTAGTTTCATTTAGTTGCATATTTGTTAAATCATTGTATATATCTGCATATTGGATTCACATCAGTATTCTGAAAGGCTGAATGAAAACATTGACGGTTGTCATGTAGTTTTGAACTCTTTATGGAGGAC
Organism: Sequoia sempervirens; assembly: GCA_007258455.2. NCBI lineage: Eukaryota > Viridiplantae > Streptophyta > Pinopsida > Cupressales > Cupressaceae > Sequoia > Sequoia sempervirens. The sequence goes on along the minus strand of VDFB02000002.1, from coordinate 207,356,091 downwards.
ATTTGGACATCTATCATTCATTATCATTTTCATCTTTTTCAGGATTTATTTCCTTTGAAAGAAAATCAAAATAATAAGATCATCCATTTGCATCATATCATTAGATCATCCTGCATCATAAGATTAGTCCGCAAAAACAATAAAAACAAGCATATCAAAATCCACCTCATATCATACATGCATACAAGTAGCATCCATATCACATCAACAATGCACAAACATATCATCATCAAAAACATCGCTGCTACATATTATCGCTCATCAAAATAATACAAATGTCCAATGTCTAATGAAACTAAAAGGTTTAAAACATAATACATGAGATACGATCAAAACTCAATATACATGTTGTGCATATGTGCCAAATATATCAGTCCCAAACAACTAGCTGGTAGATGCCCCTGAAGGAGTTGGTCCAGAAGGAGGTGGCCTGCCACTACCCCCTGCATTAGGATCTCGTTGAGGCCCTGTAACCTCTCTTCCATGTGTAGATGTCCGTGATCAGGTCCTCGACCTACTATGTGATTGGGGATACGGCTCTCACTGCTCAGGAGGACACAAATCCTCATATCAGACTCTGTAGTACTCAGCCTCTTTGGCTACCTCAAATCCCTCTGCAATGGCCTCCCATAATGAGGTACTCTCTATGGTACCCATCAGTCTCTGTGCCACACCCTCAGCCTCCAGTGCTTGTCATCTAAGTACATCCCTCTCTGCTACCAACTGTGCCACCTGGGAATCTGGGGCAGGTGCCTGAGCCTATACCTGTGCCTATGCCTGAGCCTGTATTTGTGTCTGCGCCTGTGCAAGCTATGCCTGTAACTGCACTATCATACTCTAAGCCTGAGCTAGCTGGCTCTGTAACTATGCCTGTTGTCCCTGAAAAGTCTTAACCTAACCCTGCAATGCAGCTATCTATGCCTGCTGCGATAAGGATGACACCCTAATCACTATCTGAGGTTTGCCACTAGACCTGGCTCGCCGAAGAATCTGTGCTCTACCAAGAATATCCAACCTCTACTGCCTCTCCTCTCCACTATCATCTCCCCTATCATCCCCATCATTTAAGCTATCCTCCCCCTCATCTCCGCTCTCCTCACCCTCCTCTCCCTCCTCCTCCTCTCCCTCCTCATCTCCCTCCTCCTCCTCTCCTCCGTCCATTGCCTGCTCTCTGCTGGCCACATATTCCTGTCTCCCTGCCCCTGGCTATGGTGCTATCCTGATTGCCTGTGGCTCATCTGGCACTATAAAATGTGGAAATGGATGTGTATGGAAATACTATGCATAATCATCTGTCATCCCTGCATTCTGCACCTCTAGCCTGTCGGTCCATACCTCTGGCTGTAAGGTAGAATACTCTGTGTATGCTACCTGGTATCGAATGCATGGCCCCCATCCTAGATCACCCTTGCCCCGCCCATAATGAACAACACCCTCGGGCATCCCCTGTGTAAATCCAAACTGTCTCAAGACCTGTAATGCCAGAAATATCTCAATAATAAATGGGGTCCGCCCTATCAAATATCATGGTCTATAAAAAAAAACATCTCTAGGTGATATGTCGCCCATGCCTCGCAATCCGTGTATGGTCTCCATATCATTGCATCAATATCATCCAATACCTGTCACCAATACTCTACCTTGCCCAGCTTTTGCTGGACAACTGCACCAGAATATGCATACACATAGGGTCTCCCTACTGGCCTATCTCTCGTACACTGAGGTCTCATGATCGCAATATGCTTCCACACCCAGATATGTAGAAGCATCACCCCACTCGCCAAGCTAGTGGATCCTCTGTATACAACTTGATGAAGATCGTGATACATGTCGGCCAAAATACAGCTCCCCCAAGCAAACCTCTGTGGCTATGTCACCATCCAATCCAGCATCCTACCCCAACCAACTACAAATCCCTTAGACTGATGGTCCGGTCCAAGGAAGCCTCCAATAAATGCAGCCAATACAACAACTAAGGCTAGCTACCTACTGAAATCCTCCCAATCTATCCAGTAACCACAGATGCTCGCATCGCCACATATCCATCGCAGCGCCTCAGTCCCACCAATCTCCTTGTGGTCATAAACCAGAAGGGCACCAACAACTGGAATCCCAAGAATCTTGTACACATCATCGGGCATCACACTCATCTCACCAGTCAGCAAGTGAAAAGTGTTATGCTCCGAGTGCCATCTCTCTGCTAAAGCAGTCAACAGTCCCCTGTTGGCCTGAATACCTCATGGCATCGTCAACAAAGGTCCTAGTCCACAATCTGCAATCACCTGTAACTCTACAGGGGTAAGCTCTCCTATCCACTCCCAACATAGTGGGAACTGCTCTCTGATCTGGAGGCTTTTAAAAGCCTCTTATTTTGTTTGACCATCGCAAAGGACACATTAATCAGACTCATATCATGTGATCTTTCTATCCAACAAATTCAATCAATGACCCATATCAAGTGCTACAGCTGTCTGAATATCAAATCAATCTACTATATCATCATCTACTATTTGTTTTTCTTTTCAGGAAAGAAAATTTATCAACACACAAATCATTTCCTATTTGTATTTCAATCATGAATGCAAATTTGTACCCTCATTCTACTATTTGGTTTCTATCGCAGAAAGCAAATTTATCAAACATCTACTTTTTGTTTTTCAATCGCGAGAAGCAAAGTTATCAACCATAAATCAACCAATCAATCAGATTACTCTTTGTTGATCGCCACAAAGTTATCCGCTATCTACTCTTTGTTTTCTCTTTTGGAAGCAAAGTTATTTGTTCTTTATCAGAGTTTCTATCATTTTTCCCATATCAGCATGATGGTACTACAATTCATCTATCTATTGACTAAGGAAGCAATTTAAAAATTATCATTTTTCATCACACAAGCGTTCTATGGAAAATTTCCTAAATGCACTATTATGTTGCCCATATGCGCTAAAACACAAATGCGCTAAATTTTTTCTCATATGCACTAAACTTTTTCCTATATACACTGAAACTCGAGATGCGCTATTCTATCTTGCCTATGTGCCACTCTAACTCTCAAATGCGCAACTTTATCATTTTCAAATCCCTAGCCCTATATGCACAATTTTGTGCCCTAGATGTGCTACAGGATCAACCTAGCCAATTTTACCCTATATGCGCAACTCTATCTATCGAATGCACTAAAAGATCAATTTTTACCCTACGCCTATATGCGCTACGGAATTTCCTATATGCGCTACGTAATTTGTCGAATACGCTAAAACTTTTCTCAAATGCACTAAAACGTGTGAAAAAAAACTAAAACCGATCCAAAATATTTACAAAATTGATCCAAAATGCAAAATTCGAAATCATAAATGGTTGGAATCACTCACCGGTGGTCCATACGCAGCTGGTCTCTGGTATCAGCACACTCGCTTGAATCTATGCTTGTGCAATGGGATCTCCATCTCGCCAAGTCACTATCAGAGCTCACTTTTTACTGTAGCAGCAGGGTGAAAATGACACTTCATTTTACCCCTTTTTACCTTATAAGGGTCTTTTAGGGCGAGAGTTAATGGCATTTTCCATTTCTTCCCTATTATTTTCACTGGGCCATCACAAACATCATTTATCGGGAGCTAAATCACTATTCCCCTATCATTCTCGACATCATCTTCTGTGATTTACCTCTCGAGGGGGCATCATCGACATCAAAAAATTAAAAACATATCAGGGGAAAAAAAAAAATTTATTTTCTTTGAAGCAATGCGTTTCACACATCACTTCAAACAGGGGCAAAATGTATACACATAAAAATGGTCATGTCTATAATCCTAGCAATTAATTAAATATTTATTATTTAATTAATTTTTCTAAAAATCCTCTACGTATGATTAAATTTAATTAATTTAATTATATTGTTCATTCATCTTATTCTTCTTTCGTAATTAAATAAATCTATTTTATTTAATTATTTTCATATGTCCACTTAATTAATTAAATAAATACATATTATTTATTTAAATTAATTATCATTGTTTCAATTTAAATTAAATCTTTTGATTTAATTAAGTTTAAATATTATCCTTTCTTCTATTTTAAATTCTTCTTCTAATTAATTAAATATTTTATTTAATTAATTTCATAAAAGTGATTTAATTAAATAAACTTTATTTAATTAAAGGATCTTATGATTTCTTTCTAAATTACAATTAGATATTTTATTTGATTATGAAATCTTCTCATATCATAATTAAATATTTTATTTAAATATGAGATCTACTTTTTTCAAAAATCCTGATTAAAGCTTTCTTCTTATCACAAACTTTCTTCTGCTTTTAAAAGCTTAATTAAATATTTCATTTAATTAAGAAAAAGCTGAATTTCATCCACAAATAAATAATTGAATTTTAATTCATTATTTATCAGCTTTAAATCTTTCTTTTATTCTTTTTAAAGAAAGATGATTTATTATCTTCTTATCTTCTTCTCTTTCATAAAAATAGAAAAATCTTGTTTTCAATTTTTCTTCTATTTTCTCTTCAGTTTCATCTTTCTTCAGCCATTCGATCTGCCAAGAATTATCACAACCGTCAATCAAGACAGACAATTAGAATCATTCAAAAAACTCTATAAATACATGTGTGAATCCAAGCATTGGTAATAGGCAATTAATCAGAGTTCATGCATTTAATTCATTTAGCATTTTAATATCATAACATCATGTTTATTTCAAGCATATTAGTTCAATTCATTATCATAGCTTAATCTTGCATCATGCATCATGTTTAAATCTCATTCTTTAGGAAGACAGTTTGTTGAGCCTAGACTACAAATCTGAGAGCAAAAGCTAGAATTAACAAAAACACTGAAGATAGAGGACAATAGGATGACAATCAAAGTGGGATATTGAGTTTGCATTTACTTACCTTTTATATTCTATTTTGATATAATGTCTTATTGGTGTGTTTGAATAGTGTTTATTTCAATCTATTACGCATATTATTTTCGATCACACAATGATAATGCTATGGAGGAAATAAGGATTTATTAGTGACGTATTTAAATAAATAAACATAATTTATTTATTTAAATTATCATGGAGGAATGGAGATGATTAGATAATTGAATTATATGAGGGAGAAGCGTGGTCATCATAGAAAATATGGTTTGCAAGCTAAGGCCATTTTTATGTGTCTACATTGGGGATCCATGACAGTGCTTTCATGCTCCCCAACCTGGTCTAGTATAGGAAACAATTGCACCCTTTTCATGAAGTATGCGGTCATTCGCGTGTAATTCCTCACATGCACCTCTTTGCCATCCTGGTAGTCTACCCAAAAATCTCCAACATGATGTAGGTGGGCATATTTTGGTCCCAATGTCTTTCTTACGTGTCCATAAGGGTCTACCCATGGATGAGCAGTGTGTAGGTGGAAGTTGTACTCCGCCAACTCCTTTTCTAAATTCCCAGCACACTGGGAAGTGTGCAATTTATACATCCCCTGACCGAAGGTGAAGGGATAAGGGATTCCTGCCAAATGTTTGCTACCGAGGATGGTATGCACATGTTGTAGTTGTTGGGAGAGTTCTAGTAGTATAATCTAGTCATTGGGGTACTGGGGCTGCTTATTCGGCCTTTCTGTGAAGCCTTGGACATGAATATATGTGAATTTGGGGAACTAAATAAACAAGAAGGTGTACTATTTCAGGAACATTCATGTGTTGTGAGAGACCCTTCTTTATAAATCCCTTCCAATCATCTAGATGATGTGACTAATGAAGGCGTCATTCACCCTATAGTACTCCTTCTTAAAGTTTTTGAATTGTAGCTGGGGATATCTGTCATATGCTTTTAATCTCTGGCCCTGATCCTCATCAGATGCCACAAATAATCTACTATACTTCCTTTTCTCTACCAGTGAATAGACCAATAGGAGGTCATGTAGAATTTAGACCTCTTTTTCACATTCATAAATTGCTCATGGAAGTAGTCACTTATGATACCTCCCCAGTAGAATGTGGCCTTTGTGGTGACATCTTCATCCCCATGGAGGATTTTTTCAACAAAGTATACCATGCATTCTTGAAAAAATGCAGCAGAAGGGAGGGCCATTACCTGGTTTAGCATGGTTACTAGGTCATTTTAGTCTTCATAGAAATCCTTGCGAAAGAGTTCTTGGGGAACCTTCGTAGTGCTGCCTCTTTTCTCCTTGAGCCAATATTGATTTATCAACTTTTTGCAGCCCATTGGGTTTTCATCCCAAGTTTCCTTTCCTTCCTCCATGGTGGGAACCTCCATTTCCTCAAAGGTGGGAATGTGGAAAGTTTTAGCAATTCCCTTGGCTGACATGTCAGTGAGGATGTTTCCATCTTTGTCAATGATAGTTCTTGTTTGGGGTTGGTAGGCCTGCCGACAGGCCATGACCAATTCAGGGGCAATGAGAGATGGGGGAAGCCTGCCGCTTTTGCAATCCCACTCTACTTGATCAATTAGGCATTGACAGTCTTTGGATGAATTCTAACCCTTTTTTTGAATTCATCAATATTGATATGGCCGATATTGGTGTCTGTGATTTCCTTCTAGCCCGTGATCATTTTCCAACATAGTGGTTCACCCTGAAACTAGAACTTCATCTGGTCTTTATCCTCCTTTGCACGAGGAGTCTTGCATAATTTCTTTCCTTTCTCCCTCTCTGCAGTTTCCCCCGAGGGTCTTGTACCTGATTCCATATATCCTGCAGATATAGATGTAATGAGCACAACTAATTACAAAAGTATTAAAATTAGTCAAAATCCTGTGAACTAAATCCAATTAGACATCATATGATTAATGAAATTAAATCTTTTCTTTCAGATGCCGTTAGTCACTTTCTAAAGGGATTTTGGTCAATTCGGGCCCAAAGGGAAAGAATTTCCTGGCAGGAAAGTTGTTTTGAAAGGGCGAACAAGCTGGGGCAATCTAGGTGGTTTTTTTCATCTTCACATTTTGATGGTTTGAAAGGCTTGTGTCAGAGAGGATCAAATTTGAGCACGTGGGTCAACATTGGTTTTGAAATTTAAGGTCATTATGGTCAACTTTGGGGCCCCCACAGGCTCGGGGCCAGAAAGCTATTGGGAGTTCGTTGTCTGCAATGACCTGGAAGAAACTGAGTTCTAGGGTTGGAACTCCGAGGCTTGGGACCCAGAAGGTTAAAAGTTGGTTGCCGAATTTCTACAAACTTCAAGGTGCCTCGACCTGGGGAAGCGGGAATGCGTTAGGATTTTGCTGTTCAAAATGGCAGTCGTTGTATGGAAGCCTAGAAGAAGCGGCTCGGCGGACTGGAGCTAGCAGAGTGTTTGGCTGCTGGTCTCATATGTGTAGTTTTCTATAGGTGATTGATGGGTTGGAACCCGAGACTCATAAAGACATGCCCATTTTTCCCTTGTGTGTCAGATAAAGGCGGAGGGAACCCTGGTGGGTGGAGTCCAGAGGAGGTAGGGTCAACGAATGGAAGGTTAGGACTTGAGAGTTGGGGGGATGCAGCCTGATGGCTATTTCAAATAGTGAATGCTTCGCAGAAGTTTACGAACGAGCACCCAATAGTCATAACGACAAAGTTTATCATCCAACTTAGGGTGGCAAGATGAAGAGTGGACTTCAAAGGGTGGAAAGGTGTAGTTAGTTCACCATTAGGGAATGACGAGGGAAAGGCAGAGTCCCGAGGATGAAAGTCCAATGAAACGGACCCAGGACAAGTAAACGCAGCTGATAATTTTGTAAATTTGAATAGCCATAATCCAATGAAATGAGGCTCAAGGTCCCTGAAGGTGGGAGCCTTCCACCATTTGGAATCCCAGCAAGGTGGGCCTAGGGAGGTGGAAAGGGAGAGAGGCCAGACTTTGAATGCTAAGTTTAATAGTTGTTGGGTGGAAGCGATCTAAGGTGATGGGCTCGAGAGGGCACTTCACTACTTGGGAAGTTCATCATTTTCAGAGTTATTTTAACGGCGGTAGGAGCAGTTGGGCTTGAACGGCACAAATTCCCTATGCGAAGAATGACAACTGTGGCATGGGGTTCCAACCCGATGCTAGGAATTGACTTTGGAGGTTTTAGGAGTTTCAAAACATGGGTTTTGTAGGTCTTATTGTGTTTTATCAGTTAAATTCATTTTTAGCCCATGTTGTTCATTATCTTAAACGTAAAATCATAAAAAACTTCTTGGTGCAATGAAAGACAAACCTACCTCAAAATCCTGATAGGAGAAGGTGTGGAATTGACAAAGGGAGGTTGAGTGATGATCTCAAATGCGAAGGCGACAAGTGACGGATGCAATGGTATCCTCTAGAAAGCACTCTGATCTCTTCTGGAAAACCTGACAAATGAAAATGATAGGTCGGACCCTATATTTATATCCTCAAATGCATTTAATGGCCCCATTTAATGCTCGTACGGCAGATCAGTGGGTTGGTAGAATTCAAATCTACGGATGGCAGCGGAAGGTCTAGGGTCTAAGGTTCGGAAGGACATGGATCGATGACCATTTGAAACTATAGTTTGGAAGTGGGTAGCGAAGGGAGACCTAGATTTTGGAAGGTGAAAAGATGCCTCAGATTGGTCGTCAGAGGCAACAAAGTTAGCAAGGAAATCTGGGGATGAAAGTTGGTGGACCAAACTTGGTGTGGGCAAAGGCAGTCTAAAACTTTGCAAACTTGAAACTGGAGGAATATAGGGAACCAGGGCCTGAGGTTCGGGAAGGCGGGAGCCTTCTGCCATTTGGAATTGCGAACACCTGGAAAGGGAAACCTGACAGGGCGGGTCTGCTAGGCCCCAAGGCCGCTGGCAAAAGAAAACTACCAAGGAGAGTCTGAAAGGCACTAGGACTTGACTAAGATGGAGTGGGCAACACATGGTCAGTTTTAGATGAGAGTTTGAAGGTACATTGACCATTCGGGACACCAAAATGGGGGCACACAAAATGAGGCGGCAATAGAATGGCTCAGCAAGGCAAAAGAAAATAGGGTCCCTATTCTAAATGGAGCGTGTGTGCTGAGGGCACAACATGACCATGAGTAGGGGTGTTACAAAACCTCTTTCAAGAGACCCAAGAGATCCTAGTATGTCTGGTGGTGGAGGGACTAGTCTAGAGATGCCTACACCATCCAGAGCTAGTAGCACATAGCCGTATGATTGTAATTTTTGATGTATTTTGATATATGATGTATACTCTGGTTTTTTTGATTTACAACCAAATTTGATGTTACATCTCCGTATATTTCGGACATCATTGTATACTTGACATTATGATTTTGAGATCTATATTATATTAGTGGATTGATTGATCTATATGTGTTCTATATGGTTCTCTGATGGATGCATTTAATTTCCCTATTCTATTTGTCATGTGATGATCTATATGATACTATTATGGATGCATTTAATGATCATGATGATATGTTATGATTTATCATGTTCTATCTATGATGTTAAATGTGATATGTGAATAATGATCGTCTATGGATGCATGATGTGTGTTGGATGATAATGGATAATAGATGTATGATGATGTGTATATCTAAATTACATGATAATGTAACCATATGCATAATTATGGATGTGATGTTTCAATGATAAATGAGTAATGATGTAAATAGGATATATGTGTACTTTTATTATTTTGGTATTTTAAATGTAGATATATGATATAAGAAATGGATGAATGAATGATGAATATAATGGTAATTTTAATGTATGTTTTATGATATGATGAATGGATGAATGAAAATGCAACTACATAGAGATTTGTTTTTGATAGTTTTTCTCATGCAATTTTTTGATGTGAAGCACAAATGAAGAAATGACATGATTAATGAAAATTATATGATCAAATGTTTGAATGATTAAATGATATAATAGTATTTTCTAATGTATGCAATGGAAATGATTATGCAACTACATGATAATGATGATGTTTTTGTTAATGTCAAGTATCCTCAATCCATTTATGAGAAAAGATAACATTGTTTTTGAATCCTTTACTGGATTTTGTAACAAATACTCTGTAAATGTAAGACTAACATGAATGCAATATAATTTTATCATGCAAATCTACATGAAAACATTAGCACCTTAACAGTCCATTTATTTTTCTTTTTATCATCATGGAGCTTTTAAAATGTTGAAAGTGAGTACAAGAATCAATGGTATAATTTAGTCCATGATGACCTGACACAAGCATCTAGGTATAATTAAAATGAGATGACCTAAGCATTTCTTGCGTAAAAAAACAAGAATTAATCATTATAGTGTCTGAATTAGGAATTCCATCAATGATACTTTGTAGAGCACGTCTCGTGAAAATTCACACAATAAATAATTACTTCACAAATAGTAGACAAAGAAAATATCATTCTTCTTCCCAGCTTCTCTAGTTCAATACATCATCGAGTTGCTCCAAAGAAATGATAACAAAGATCAAAGTACAACAATTCAACCTCTGCTTAAAGTATTTCAATCATTATTCAGATTAGATCATCCATTTTGATTAGAAAAACCTAGTTTTATGCTTTCCAATGAGTGTTTTGATCATGTATGATTGATTGCCAAATGTTGTCTTGTCATTGTGTTTTGGTTTTTTTTTATGTGTTTGTTGTACTGGTGTTAGTCTATTTGATTAAGCTCAAAGTTTATTGCCCCAGTGAGTTCAAGATTTTTCTCCCAAGGTAGGGTGACACATGACCATGTTGTAATGATACGATATTGGATGGAAATGATGGTGAAAGTGAATGACCATGACATGCCTCTACTAGATGGAACTGCTAGTTTAAATCACAAATAGTGCCTATTTCCAAGTTTTCACTACATGTTTTTATTGCACTTTTTTAGACACTGATTTTTTTGTATTTTTGTATTTTATGATTTTTTTTTGTATTTTTCTATCACCAAGATGCCTGCTTTGCTAGGTTTTCATCAAGGCAGCCATTTATCCAGGACTTGAACCGTGCACTAGATGATTTATGTGTAAAAATTTCTGAAATGGATACTATTGATAGGTTCATCGAATAGATCCCCTTTAGTTGTAGATAGTTGATAGGTCCTAGATACATAGACTGATGTGACAACATAGGGACCTAGCCAATTAGGTTCAAAATTTCCCTTCTTTTCCCTGTCTTGTTGATTTCTAGGGTTTTCCTTTAGGACGAAGTCACCAACCTTAAATATTCTAGGTTTTACCCTATGATTGTAGCTTTTGGACATTCTCTGTTGATATGCCTTTAGAAGGTTCATAGCTTGTTCACGACATTCATCCAACAATTCTAGTTGCTAAAGTTGAGAGACTCTATAATCCTTATCTGTAATAATACCCTTTAGTGATACATAGAGTGATGGTATTTCCACCTCAATAGGTGGGATGGCCTTTGATCCATATACCAAGGCATATGTTGTAGCTCCTATAGGTGTTCTGATGCTAGTTTGGTATGCCCAAAGAGTAGGTTTTAATTGACTATTTTCTTTAGAATTTTTAGAATAATTTTGTTGGAGGCCTTTGCTTGGCCATTTCCTTGAGGATAGTATGGTGTTGAAAAATGATGTTTGATATGAAACCTTTCACACAGTTCTTGGACATCCTGGTTCTTAAAATTTCTACCATTGTTTGTTAAAATGGACTAAGGTATGCCATACTAATAGATGAGGTAATTGATAATGAAAGAAGAAATATGTTTTCTAGTGATTGTTGTAAAGGGAACCACTTCTATCCACTTTGTAAAATATTCTATTGATGTGATTATGAATTTGTGTCCATTGGATGAAGATGAATTAATTTTTCCTACTAGGTCTAAACCCACTAACAAAAGGGCCATGTTGAAGTAAATGGTTACAATTCTTATGCTGGTGCATGGTTTAAGTTACCATGGATCTGACATTTGTGAAATTTCTTAAAAAACTAATAAGACTTCTTCTCCATATTTGACCAATAATACCCAAAATGGAGGAGTTCCTTCGCTAGAGTTAGTCTGCTTGAATGAGTTCCACAAATAACTTCATGAAACTCACATAAGGCCATCTCAGATTCATTATGTTCTAGACACCAAAGAAGAGTACCATCTAGACCTCGATGCTAAAGTATGTTTGCAATTAAGGTATGTCGTGCAGTTTGGAGAGTGAAGTTGTATTTCTAGTTTCTGGAAAGATCGAGAGGAAGGATATTATCTTTAAGGTAAGCATAGTTCTTTCCATAGATTGATGATTCAATGCCAACTATATGGCATATGGTTTGAGATTTGGGATTATCATATGCAGGATTAGACACTTGTTCTACCAAAAACTCATAACGACCTTGTTTTTCTAGAACCTACAATAGAGAAGCAATTGTCGCCATTGCATTAACAACTTTGTTTTCTGCCCTTGGAATCTAGTCAAATTTGATCTCGAGAACATAATTTTTGAGATCATCCACCATGTTCTTATACAACATCAACTTCTCATCTTTGTTTTGATATTCATCATTTACTTGATAAATGACTAGTTGTGAATCTCCATATACTTGTTGTTCTGTGATATTCCACTCAGCTGCTACCTTGATGCCAATGATTAATGCCTCATATTTTGCCACATTATTTGTACATGGAAAAATGAGTCTATATGACTTTGGGATGGTATATCCTTGAGGTGTAAAAATAGAATTCCTGCACTTGATCAACATTGCGTGAATGACCCATCAAAATAAAGTAACCATGGTTGTGTGGTCATAGTAAGAATGACTGCATCAAGAAACTCAATGTTTATTAGACGATCATCTGATAATGGAGCCTCAACTAACTTATCTTCTATTACTTGACCCTTGATGGATCTTCGATCTTCATACTAAATGCCAAATTCACTTAAGATCATGACCCACTTGGCCAGTCTACTTGTGAGGGAAGCTTTGTTGAGTAGATATTTTAATGGACCAATCTTTGCTATGAGCCTAATTATGTGAGTCAACATGTAATGCCACAACTACTGGGCAGAAAATACCACTACCAAACAAACTTTCTCAATGAAGGTGTAATTTATTTCATAACCATTCAGAGTCCTACTGATATAATAAATAGCTTGTTCCTTTCCTGCGGGATCTTCCTATGCTAATAAAGCACCTAGAGAAATCTTAGTTGTTGCAATGTATAGTAATAATGGTATATCTTCTATAGGTGGCATTAGTATGGGTGGTGACATCAAATATTTCTTTATTTGATTGAAATTTTTTTCACACTCTTGATCCCATATGAATGAGACATTCTTATGTAGCAAATGATTGAATAGATGACTTTTGTCTGCTAATTGGGAGATAAATCTCCTGATTGATTGTACCCTTCCTTGTAGAGACCATAGTTGACTGATATTCTTTGGTGGTGGAATTTCCATTATGGCCTTGACCTTAGTAGGATCCACTTTGATACCCTTTTCTGACACTATGTATCGTAGGAGCTTTGCTCATGTAACCCCAAACACACATTTCTTAAGATTTAATCTGACATTGAACTTCTCTAGCCTAGTAAATATTTTTCCTAGGATCTCCAGATGTCCTTCTCTGGTATATGAATTTGCTAATATATCATCCATGTAATCCTCCATAAAGGTATGCGTCATGTCATGGAAGATGGCGGTCATTGCTTGTTGATATGTGGCCCCTACATTTTTCAACCCAAAGGGCATGACATTCTGACATAATGTGCCCCATGAACATTTGAATGTTGTCATTTCCTGATCTTCAGGCTCTATATTGATTTGGTTGTACCCTGAGAAGCCATCCATTAGTGATAACATGGCGTGTCCAACTGTTAAGTCTACAATAATGTCAATGTTTGGTAAAGGAAAATCATGCCTTGTTCAGATCTCTAAAATCAGTACATATTTTGATATTGTTATCTAGTTTAGAAATAGGTACAATATTAGAAATCCACTCAGCGTAATCAATAGATCTGATGAATCCTGCATCTAACAACTTTTTCAAAATTTCCTTTACAAACAAGGTGATATGTGGATGCATTTTCCTTAGTTTTTTCTTTACAGGTTTTATCCCAGATGGTAGAGATAAATGATGCATTAGAAGATCTGGATCTAACCCTGGCATATTAGAGTAAGACCAAGCCAGGTTAATGTGTCTTTCTTCAAAGAACTTGGTGAATCCAAGCTTTTCTTGTTTAGTCATAGATGCTACTAGATGTAGTCTTTTCCTTTTCTATTGTGTTGATATTGATAGACTGTGTAGGCTCCACCAACACTGATGATCTTTCATGATAGTGTTCTAGAAGGGTGTCAAATCTCCCATATTTTGGTGCCTCTAAGAGGTTATCACCATCAGATGTGTTCTTTATTTTTACTTTTTCGAGATCTAATGCTACCATTGAATGGTTTTCACCATTAGATCCATTATTCATGTTTTCAATTTTGTGATTGAAAGACTTGACACTCTCTTGACTGGTGCAGGGGCACCTACAACCACTTCTAAAATCATACATTCGTGGTAATTTTTCATGACATGTCCCAGGTGAATTAAATATTTTAGGTGTTTAGTCATAGTTTTTATTTAAAATAAGGTCCATTTGACCATTTTATTTCATGTAGTTTGGTTTTGTGTAGGTTAGTGGTCAACTATGCACAAAGTGCACTCTTGCTATGAATGGTGTCCAAACTTGAATTTTAAGCCTTAATGGAAAACATATGAATTTATATGAATTGTGCAAGGGTGAAGGTTAAGATGATGTATTAGGAATAAGTTTAAAATGGTCTAAAAGTTATTAGTTAGAGTCATTAGGTCAGAAGAATCTAAAAGTGCAAATTTGTTATGTGTTTCCCAAAAGTTAGTTTTTGGTGGCTATGGGAATTGAAGGGAGTTGGTTATAATTTGAAATGTATTAAAAACATCAATCAATCCTGAATGTGGGGTTCAATGAATAGCTTTTGAAGATTTTATGCTCTTCTCAATGCTAAAACTATGGAATATCAACAATTTTTTGAGTTTTTCAGTATCTTTTCCCTATGTATAGCCCAATACAAGCATCCCATGTTTGGAAATTCATGAAATATTGTAGTGGAAGGTCTTAACTTGGTTTTCCATTGGTTTTGTGACTCCTTTTGGTTGTTTTGGTTAAAAGAAAACTCATTTCTTCCTGATCAGCTTGTACAAACCAACAGGATTTGAGTTTTATTCCAATTTTGTAATAGATCATTTCCTCCTACTATGGTGACTTGTGATTTAGAGGAAAGGATTATAATGTGTTTTTTTCAAGTTTCCTTAACTCATTTAGTAGTGGCAAGGCGTCAGTAGGGCTGGTGATGCTATCTTAGGCTGTGAATGTGAGATTTTGGCTTGAAATGGAGGAACCAAAGTGGTGTTTTTGAGATCTACTACATCTAAAGGCTAGGGGAAGGTTTATTATGTGTGTGAAGACCCTAAAAAACTTGTTTGATGCTTTGGTGAGGTTTGGAAGGCCTTGGAGTTGTGAGATGTTGAAAACCTTAGGTATTTGTTAGGAAATTGAGGGTTTTAAGAAATTATGGATTAGAAGTTGAGTGCTTGTCTAAAACCTATGGAATGGGAAGTTTTGTGACCTGTTTGATGATTTTCCAAGAGATTGTGGGGTTAGAAGAAGTTTAAAGAGTAGTTTGTTTGTAAAACGGGGCTAATTTTGTAGCCTTTTTGCAAGGCAATTTGAAGGATCTCCAAGAAATTGCAAAGAAACCTTGTATGTTTGGCTTGGGAATGATGTTTGGGGTCTTAGTAGATTCTATATTGATGATGAGATGGTCCTTGAGAGACTTTCTCTAAAAGGATAAGCCAATTTTTTGGGTTTGAAGCCTTTTTAACCTTGTTGATGATAGTTGATTCAAGATGGTTGAGTGTAATAACAAAGGTTGATTTTTTACTGAAATTTGATTTGTTTGAGTCTTCTCCACCTTGAATTTGCATCACTGACCCAAAGCATCATTATGAGAATTATGATTAGCACTTGTGGTAGGTTCGTCATAACAAAGGAAATTTACAATAGTGTCATCATTCACAAAGATGGGAATATCAATAGGTTCAGTTGGTTCCCAATTGATAAGTTTGGGATGTATTAGAGGTAAAAAGTCATTAGATTGACTAGGTTCAATGGTAGTGAGGGTTTCTATAGCAATGTTGTCAAAATTTTTAGTGGTGATATCAAGGTCTATGATATTACTGATAAAAAATCCCACTCATACTCATTAGAATTTGTTTCAGAGCTATCCCACATTTGAAGGATCCTTTCAAAAACTTCATGAGTGGTTTCCTCTTTTGTTTCCCATGTATAACCTAGTCCTATTTTATCATTTGGCTGAAGTGTGAGAGGTTGGATGGGCTCTACAATTCCTTCTTTTCTTTTACCAATAGGTACTTGTCCTTCATACCCAATTTTATCCAATATTTTTTTTCCCTTGCCATATTGATATGTCTTTATGCTAATATTTTCCGATGTAGAGGCTTCCTCATCTTTGTAGAGCCAATTAAGGATGGCCTTATCTTTAGATTCATCTTCTAAAGTACCTTCCTTCACAAATCTATCATCAAAAACCATGGTAGGCTATGATGTGTTGGGATAATAGATGCACAGTCCTTGAAGCTGCAGTCTTCGATGTAGGACCTTTAAGCCAGGAAAGATAATCAACCACCCAGAAAGTGTTGCAACTAGGCATGCACAATGGAGATTCAATATTGATATGATATATTGATATCTTGATATTACAAATGTACAAGATGCCTGATTATATAGGCAATAGGTAAACCCTAATATGCATGAGATGTTGACATGTGTCTTGATCTAACAACATGTGAACCCTAATGGTAACGATCATTAAATGAGGAGATAAGTCTAGAAGGACAACTCATCTTCTAGAGGGAATCTTATCTCCTACAAATAAGGAAGGGAATATTATCCCATTTATTAAATGATTTATCTAATAATGCAACCTAGGACTTAATTAATTAAATGCAAGACCTAAGTTAACTTATGCTAGTGTAATAATTAATTAATTACACCAACACCCCCCCATAAGTGCAACTTAGGGAGGAAGATGCAATGATTATGCAGAGATGATGATGGGTCCCGGCTACGAGGCCATGTTAGGTACCCATGTACATGAAGATGCAGAAAATCTCCCACAAACGGAGAAAAGGGGAAAACCCAATGGGAACAAAACCCCTCTCCAAAAGAGAGATGAAAATGCAAAAAGATGTGAGATAGGATGGGAAGAAAATGATGGAGGACTCCCAAATTACCCCCCAAGTACGCCATCCGTCACATGGATACAATACAATCAATGCCCCCCCATAGGAGGTAAAGAGAGAGACTATATAGCCCCCCCAGAAGATGATATCACCTGCAAAAAAGATAAGTGTCTGAAGACAAAACAAGATCCAATGTCGACAAACAACTTGTCTCCCTTTCGGAAGAAACAAAACCAATTGCAAGTGGAGAGATGCTTCCCATTCCGGATAGGAATTGAAGGAAGGAAGGATGAAAATGGATGTTGATGTCTCTGAACACAGCTCAAATGTCTCCTTGCCTGATGAAGAACATGTCATAGTCCCAAACAATGAAGAAGGTGACAAACCAGGATGATGCAGAAACTGATGCTGAACAATATCCAAAGACAAAGATAGGATGGAGACTTGATGGCCCCCCTTGAATGAAGTGTCCTCAAAACCACTGAAAGAAGTCTGAAGCAAATCCAATGGTAGATGAAGAAGAAACCTCAAGTCCTGAATGGAATGACAGGGAAGAAGTCTCGAATATGAAATATCTGAAGAGAAACAAAGTGCCTCCAAGATGGTCTCAGAATTCCCAATCAAGGTTGAGACAAAGGAATGAGGAGACGCAAAACAACTCTCCAAAGTGTGATCTGAATAGAGGAGTGATACCCCCTCAAGAATGTTCTCCAAACCTGTAGAAGTGGCCAAGGCAATGATACCTGAAACAAAGCCATCAGGTGATGTCAAGTCTGAAAAACAGAATGTGTCCTGATCGATGTTGATGGTGGAAGCCTCAATCAATGATTCTGGACAAGGAATCACTGAATGTGAAGGGATACCAACTGTCTCTGATGAAGAAGAAGCACGGAAAGGTACCTTGTCAACCTCTTCGGAAAGATCAAGGCAATCAACTTCCTGTATAACAATAGCATCATGGGGAGCTTGATCTGAAGAATGACATTCTGAAGCATGATCATCGGGGAATGGTGGAGTATCTGAATCTCCGTAGATCTCCCAAAGCTGAGTCCAAAGAATGTGAGGACAATCACAATGATCAATAAAACTCAAAACATCGCAGTCAACTTGCATAGAAATAATCTCCAAAACAGTGTATCTGCTGCAACTCCAAGCAAGCTCATGAATACCTTCACTTGGATGAGGAACAATACCAAACAAATGAGGCAATAGATCAAGTGATCGAAGATGGTGGTAGATCCCATCTCGCCATTGCAAATAGTTACCCTTGTGCAACATAGTCAAAGGAGAAAAAAATGCAAGCCCCATAATGAATTTTCTTCACAAAAATACAAAGACGCTGACCTTCAACAGAAAACAAAGACTTCCAAATATGATGTACAACTGAAGTGATGCAACCCAGATCAAAAAATATTTTCCCAAGCTTCAAGATACCCAGGTTATTGATCAAATGCACCAAACTGAAAAAAATCACATGCAAGAGTACCTGGATCTGAAACTGATCAAAGGGCTGGACTGATAAAAAAAGCTCTGAATCACCTTCCTGATGCCGCTGGAATCACTGAAATCCGATGAACGGGTGAGAAGATATGCAGCTTTGAGTCCAGATTAGGGTTTTGACTTCAATTGGATGTAGAGATTTCTGCGAGCAAAATTTCACAGAACGGATGTCACCACTGGAAAGTACACGAAATTCCCTTTCCGACGGTATATCGTTTGCAAAAATTCGATACCCTGGGTGAAAGTTATGATCAAATGAAAAAAAAAATGCCTATATTAGGCAAGTTGCAGGCTAACAAGGTGCAAAACATAAGCACCCGGGCGCTGGCACCTGGTCAGTGATGTGACCACGGCCCAAATGTTGGCAAAAAAAATCACGCCACCCCTGGTGGCGGCGGGGCCGAGATGTCCGGGCGGAGCGGTGAGTTCCGGTGGATGTGGGCAGGTCGTCGGCCGTGGAGGAGAGAGCACCGGCACCGGCGAGAGGAGAAGAAGGCGTCGGCAGCAGCGGTCGTCGGCGGGCTGATGGTTGCCGGCGATAGAGGCCGGTAGAGTCTTCGTCGGCGAGCGTGGCAGTCGGCGTGAAGTGTTGGCCGGCGGTCGGCGAGAAGAGTTGGCCGGCGGGAGAAACGCCGGGAGAGAAAGCCGGCGGGACGGCGGGTAAATCACCGATGGCCGCTGGGGTTACTCCCCCAAATGGGCCGACAAACGTACCCTATTCTGCAGAAAACTTTAAATGCCGACAAATAACAATATTCGAAAGATTTTTTAATATTGCATACAATGCAATTAAAAAATCAACGATTTATAAATAATAAAATCCTCCATATAAAATGCCGACGGGAAAAAATTTAACTCCAAATGCCGAATTTTTAATAAAAAAGCCGACGGATATTTAAAATATATGGTCGCCCAAAATATTTTTCTGAAAACTATAGAAAAACGATTTTTTGCCAAATAAAAGATATAAATGCCCGATTTTTCTGAAACGAAAAATGGCCTGCTGCTAAAAAAATTTTGCCTCAGAGGACAACTGACCGGGATGATTTTTTGCTGCAAATTGTACGGATAGTACGATTGATTTTGCAAACCCTAAAAATACCTCTGAAGCTCCCGGGATGATGTATCCGATTTTGATGAATGGGCAGGCGATCCTAGGGTTTCGAGGCCTTCTGAAGACAATGGTGAGCTCGGATCTGACTCAATCGGCTTCAAAAATCAGCTTGGTCCCCGGGTGGAAACAAGTAGCCTGCAATAGAAACCTTCAGCCTGCAGAATCTCGCACACCAACTTTCTTGATCGAGGGTTGACATTTCACTGGATTGGCTCTGATACCATGTTGGGATAATAGATGCACAGTCCTTGAAGCTGCAGTCTTCGATGTAGGACCTTTAAGCCAGGAAAGATAATCAACCACCCAGAAAGTGTTGCAACTAGGCATGCACAATGGAGATTCAATATTGATATGATATATTGATATCTTGATATTACAAATGTACAAGATGCCTGATTATATAGGCAATAGGTAAACCCTAATATGCATGAGATGTTGACATGTGTCTTGATCTAACAACATGTGAACCCTAATGGTAACGATCATTAAATGAGGAGATAAGTCTAGAAGGACAACTCATGTTCTGAGGGAATCTTATCTCCTACAAATAAGGAAGGGAATATTATCCCATTTATTAAATGATTTATCTAATAATGCAACCTAGGACTTAATTAATTAAATGCAAGACCTAAGTTAACTTATGCTAGTGTAATAATTAATTAATTACACCAACATGATGATTGTTGTGTTATTGTTGATGGTTGTCCATATGACCTTGGAGATGGTAGTAGCTATGAAAGACAAAGATTTCCCAATGGAATATTCTCCCATGCCTTTATCTATTAACTGGATCTTTTCTTGAAATTGCTATGATAGAGAATTCAGTTGACCCTCATTGTTCGATAGAGTGGAATCAACAACACTTGTATCTTTTGATTGGTCCTTTTTCTCAACCCACTTGGATACAACGTTTAATTTCTTTTCATTGTTGGATGAACTAGAAGTGCTTGCCTCCCTATTATGGGGCACAAAAGTTTCTTGTGCCTTTTTAAGTGTGGTACAATATTGGGGATTGTTGTAATCAGCTGAAATAGTGACTTCTTGTCCATTAATAGGAAACTTTAAACACTGATGATAAGTTGAGGGGGTTGCTTACATTCTGTGAATCCAAGGATGTCCCAAGAGTATATTATATGTTAGCTTCTTTTCTAGCACTTGGAAAACTATATTCTTCACGATTGGTCCTACTTGAATAGGTAACACAATCAACCCTTTAGAGGATCTCTCTTCTTCATCATGGGCTTTTATTGTGATTTTCCTTCTCACATCAATAGCATTATCAAAATAACCCAATGCACATATCAGTTTTAAAGAGTAAATGTTTAAACCAACTCCACCATCTATTAAGACATGTTTAACATGATGTTTATGGATTAAGACTTCTCTATGAAGGGTTGCATTGTGTGGATGATTAAGTGATACATCGTCTTGTTCAAAGAATGATAGACAATGAGGCATGGTTAAATGTCCTGCCATAGCTTGAAATTGACAAACATCCAACTTGTTGGGTATTGTGGTGGCCACAAGAGCTTGTTCCAAAACCTCCTTATGGGATGGTAAGATTTTAAGGAGGTTTAATATTGATATTTGTGTTGGTATTTTTTTGCAGTTGATTGAATATGTTGTATTGATTTGAAGGGGGAGTATTGGTTTTAGATGTAACTCCTTTCAATATTACCTTGGATTTCCCCCTTGTTGTCACATTGACTAGTTGGTAGTCTTGCTTTTCCCTAATTTTTATGACATTGATTTGATTGTTGGATGTGTCTATGTTCGGGATCATGTTTAGTGATATGGTGTCATTGATTCCAACATCATCAATTTGATTCTCTGTGATGCCATTCTTCTCAACCTCAAAAATACAATGAATAGTGTTGTCATAAATGTAGTTCACATTTTTACCTTTACTGTTTATAGAAGAAGATTCTCCCTTTTCATAATTTGGTAAATTATTTTTAAATGCATGTGATCATTGTTCATTTGATGTCCTACGAATACTTTCTTGTTGTCAACCAAATCTTGTACTAGATGTTTCAACTGCATACAATCATTTGTTTTATGTCCTTTGTTTTTACAAAACTTACAATAGTCAACATCATTCCACCAAGATGGTTTTACTTTTGGTTTCCAATTTCTTGCTTCAGGTAAGGTGATAAGTTCATTTGCAATAAGTTCTCTCATTGTTGATTCTAGTGTTTTTTCCCAATGGTGTGATTCTCCATTGTTCAAATTGTTATTTTGATTGACAATTTGATTGATGTTTTGGTCATTATTTTGATTGGTCTTTGTAGTAGTTATTGTCAAATTAAATACTAGTTTTGCATTTTGTGTGTCATTTGTAGCATCATTGTTTCCAATATTTATTTTCTTTTGCCAAAACTTAGGTTTATCATTGTTTCCATAGTGATTTGAGGAATTTGTATTGTTTGATCCTTCATTGTAATGTTTTATCACCCCTCTTTTTACCAAGGCTTCTTTGATCTTGAGCCCATTTTCAATCAATTTCTCAAATGTAGGTGGACATTGTAGTTCAAGCCTATAGCTCATGTCATCAGTTAGGTTGTTAATGAATAGTTCCATCTTTTCTTCTTCAAGTATAGAATGAGGATATCTAGCAAAAAACTATCACCATCATTGTAGAAATGAGAGGAATGTTTCACATTTCTTTTGTTTCATGTTATAAAGGTCTTTTAATGTTACCTCATGTTGAATATTAAAGGAAAATTGTGAGATAAACCTGTTGACTAGTTCTTCAAAAGTTTGAATTCCTAGTTGTAGTTTAGAGAACCATTCCATACATTGACCTCCTAAGCTCCTTGGAAATAACCTCATTAGATAAGTTTCTTCTTGTGAAAACTCTAAACTCATGGTTCTAAATTCCCTCACATGGTCAATTGGGTCTACTTTACCATTGTACTTATCATATTTTGGGAATTCACAATGTCTAGGAAATGGTATCATGTCCATACTTGGATCAAAAGGATAAGGACAAATGTCTTGTAATGAGTACATTTTTTGTGGTTCCTTTTTGCATATCTTGAATTTGTTGTTGCAAGTTTTTCATTTGATGTGTTAGTGCTACCACTTGATCTGTGTTTTGTGGTTCAGTTTCAGTTCTCATAGGTGCTTCTTTTAATCAATTGATATCAAAATCTTTTGGAAGTTTTTCACCTAGTTCAACTAGCATCAAAAGGTATCTTTCCATATCTTGTTCTAAGAATTTTTCCATAAATTTATGGAAATTGGGATCTTGTTGTGTTGTTTGGATGTCCTCTTGGGTTATTTCATTTGCATCATTTTGGTGGAATATGTCAAAGGGATTTTATTCAGCCATGGTATTTGGTGTTTCAATTTCCTTTTCTCTAATTTTTTATCTTTGTAACCTCATCAAAATTGACATACAAGTGTTTTTTTTTCTCACTAAACTTTGATCTTCTTGGATGAGTGTCAAGGATATTAACTTAAGTCAAATAGAATGATAAATTCTATTGATAAGACTAAGCTAAAAAATTGATTATTATGTTTTGTTTTGTGATTGTAGGATGACAAAATCATAATAAAGAAACTTAACATAATAATCCAGAATTTTGTGTTTGATGATTTAGACACTTTATGGTTGTAAGATATTGGTTTAATTTGATAAAGTTTGACTTTCAAAATCCTATTTTTCTAAGTTTAAGACACTGTTTGGACTGAGAAAATGTTTTTTTTTTTTCTGACAAAGATCTAAGTTTTGATGTCAAAAGTTTGATAGGGGTTTTAAATAGCTCTTTATTTTTCTTGTTCTCTGGATGTGCTATTATAGAGGGAAGATGCACTAAAATAGACTATGTATGCGCTAAAAGATATGGTGAATGCACTGTCACATAGGGTATATGTGCTAAAACAGACTGTGGTTGCACTAAGATACTATAATTTTGACACTGGTAAATTTTGGTGACAGACTATAGATGCGCCATAAGAATAGTCAGATGAGCTGAAATAGTGGTTAAATGCACTATTTGGACTGCAGATGCACTATTTGGACTACAGATGCACTAAAATACTAGGTGTATGCACTAAAATAGATTGGGTATTCGCTATTCTGGGACTGTTCACAGTGTTGTCCATTTGTTCTAGTTTTTCTCAGTAAAAGGATTGATTTTTAGGGTGTAATTTTATGAATCATCGATATTTTGACAGGGTATCTTGCTAGTAAATCGCTAGATTTGATGATATAAATGGATGATACCTTCAAAAAGTGATCTTTCACGCATAAAACCAAGTTTGAAAAATGATGGTCTTTTTCAAAAAAGCCTAATGTTTCCAAGTTTTTCTCTATTGTAACAACTGATTTGGGTTGTTGGAATATTGTATTATTGGTTGTGGGATAAAAGAATGATGAATGGGTTGACTATGATTATTCTTTTGTGAAAGAGCTCTTCATTGGAAATAAGCTTGTGAATATAAAGGCTCTAAAGTAAAATCATTAGTATATCCTCTAGCAAAGTCATGATATCTCTGGATGAAAGTTCAATGTTCAAGCAAGATTTTCCTACTTTGATATAAGAAGCATCTCCTTTCCAAAAGGTGTTTGTAGCTAAGTTTCTTCTTTGGTTTCTTGAATTTTTTGCAAGGGATTTCTTGACAAATGTTGTTGATTTCAATCCCTTAACATAATTTTTCACAAGTTGATTTTTCAAACTCTTTGTGTTTTTTTGGATGATCTTATTTGAATTAATGTTTTGAAAACATGATTAGTTGTAAAATAGGTTTTTTAAAGTCCTAGAATCTAAACAATAAGTGTATGTTCAAGAATCAAACATGATCCTCTTTGATTTCTGCTGGTATTTGACAAATAATGCACTTCAAGCAGACTCGCTCTTGAGCTCAAAAGGTCAACATAATAAACACAACCCACATCTTAAAATTGTGTTGACTCACACAACCGTGTCACCCCCTAGAGGGCGCCCATGTTTTTTGTCTTTTACAGGCATGTACTCAAAGTTAGATTTCTCAATCCCTTGAGAAAACGGTCCTTGGAAATTATATGGTGAGTGTCTTGGGGGAAAATTCTTCCCTCCCCTTGCATCGTGAGTATTATAATGTTTGGATACTAACACAATTGGATTATACACTAACGTTCATAGATAGGGTATCCATTTTGAGCAAAAAATGATAAACTCCCTTAGGAGACCTCTCAATCTTTAAAACAAATATTTTGGGGATGGTATCTTGCACACTTCTAGTAAATGTGGGTTTCTCTAGATTCACTTTTATTTTATAGTGGGTTGGAAAACCTGGCTTTGATTGTTCCCATTCAAGTCATTCCCATAGGGTGAATAATTTTTCCCACTACAATAGGCCTTATAAAGGATTTAACAAAGCATAAAGTACATGAAATCAAAAGATGAGTTTGGAATTTTGATCACCCAGTTAAGGGGAGAGCATAAGCCTATCACGGTACTATCACAACAAACAATGTTTAGTTTTTAAAGCCCAAATGAAAATTTTCTATTCTATGTGAAGAAATTGCTTCACAAAAGATATGATGTTCATTTTAACCAAGATAGCAATGCATGATGACTACCCTAAGATTGGCGTATTTTAATCCAAATGAATATCCTAGGATTAGTTCATTTTAATCCAAAAGCAACAATGAAACCATTGGCTCCGATCGCATCAGATCCATACAACAATTTAGACAAATTACAGATGTGCTAGAATAGAGGTCATATGCACTACAAAATTGATCATATGCGCTATAGAATGAATCATATGCACTACAAAATTTATCATATGTGCTACAAAATTGATCATTTGCGCGAAAACAAATTTGAATCTAGGGAACAGTCTAGTGCGCTAGAAGTTCAGTCAAATGCATTGAAATAGTCTTCAAATGCATTGGAGTTTCTAGTGGATGCCTCAGAACATTTTTCTGATGCACTAAAGTATCTAGTGGATGTGTTGTAAAATCTCTCAATTGCACTAAAAGAAACACATCAAAAGTCTACATAGACACTTTTAAGAAAAAATATGTAAAATATGGGGTTAAGTGCCCCACAGTGGGCGCCAAAATGTAAGTGTAGAATAAGTAATGAGTAAAATAACAAACAACACTTCTTAATAAGACATTATATCAAGAGAATCAACAATAATTAATCTAATTAACACAATCTAACTCTTGAAAGCATCATATTGGTCTCTATCTTCAAATATTTATTAAGTCGCTGGGCTCTCAAATTTTGTAAGCATTGTGACTATTAAAATGCCAATCTAGAGAATGAGATGCTACTAAATGCAATAATCTAATCCTATATGATGATGTCTAAATGATATGATGAAGCTACTATAATATAAATTGACATGAAACTTGATAAGAGAAGCTACAATAAACTATGATGCAACCATGATATTGATTCTAAAATGCTATGATTGTTATTGCTAAATGATAATGCTATTTCTAGGATGCTTGATTGCTCAATTGATATTTTTACAGAGTAAGTTTGCACAAAGTTGGGATCCATTTCCTATAGAAAGAAGATGTATTTATAGATTCCCGACAACATATTTGTGAAGGGGTAGCAAAGAAAAGTTCTGGATTTGATCAGAAGAATTGAATGGTGAAGGATGAAGAAGCTTGAGCTGATTATGGAGATTGTTCCTCCCCACAAAAAAACTCAGCTAGAAGATAGGAATGATCAATGGAAGAAGATGAAAAATTTCACCTATAAATTTGTCTCCAATTTGTCTCCAAATTTTCCTGTGAAGATTGAGATGAATTAAATTAGACATAGCATATCTAATATGGTAGGTGAGATATGATGAGCTGTAGAAATATGTGCATAAATTTGAATATTTGGATTTGTTTCAAATTTAGGAAGAAATAACAATTATTAAAATAAACAAATGTTTTTGATATTATTTATTTAATAAAAGAGAGATAACGATAATTAAATAAAAAATATTGAAGTTTTGATTATTTAATTAAGAGAGAATAATCAGAAGAATATAAATTTGAACTATATAAATAAATATTTCTATTTATTCAATAGTAGATGAATTTAAGGTTAATTAATCAAATAAATCGTATTTATTTAATTAGATTATCTAGACCATTTTTAGGTGTATACAGGTTCATTTCGGGTTACCTACTTCTATTGTATTAGATCAATATTATTGATTCCTAGGAGAATTTTGGTTAGCTTTGTGGGGACTAATTAACACTAGATTGAAGAAGAGTATAGCCTTTCATCTGTAGACCAACAGATAGATAGAGGTAGTAAACAGGACAATTGTACATTTTCTCAGAGGTTACTGCATCAAACATCCCAAGTTGTGGGATGAGAGTCTACATTATGTGCAACATGCTTACAACCATGCAACACACTCTTCTACAAAGAGGTCTCCTTTTGAGACTTTCTTCGGTTATGTGCCTAAAACACCGATGGATTTTACTTTTGGGAAAGATGATGTTGAAGATGTACACCATGATGTAGAGAGGGCTTTCAAGTTCATCCAAAAAGTCCAAGCAATTCATCAGGTAGTGGAAGCACAATTGGAGTAGATCTAAGAAAAATACAAGGCTCTCCATGATAAGCATCACAGTGATCACCATTTTCAGGTTGGAGACCAATTTTGGTTACATATCAGCAAGGAAATGATGCAAGGTGAAGGAAGAAAGCTCAAGCTGATTAGATATGGTCCTTTTGAGATTTTGGAAAAGATCGGTACCAATGCCTTCCGCTTTAATATACCTCTATACATGCATATCTATTCGGTTTTCAATGTTGAGAATTTGAATTTGCATGAGCCTCCAATGATACTGGATGAATACATGAACATTCAGGTTCCATCTGTTGATGATCTTTTTCCATAATACATGTTAGAGTTGCCAAAAGATGCCATCCTTGACTAGAATGTTGGGACTTCATGAAGAGGAGTAGTTGAATACCTCAGAGTGGGATTGAAGGGGATGCATCCAAGCAAGGAAATATGAATGAAGATTGGTAAAGTGAGGGAACTTTACCCTCATTTACTTTTTGAGTAATCAAGCTTTTAGAGGTCCAAAAGCTCTCCAGTGGGGAGGCCTAGTCCAGGGGATATTTTCACTAAAAATTGAAGTGTCTCTAATGCACCAAAATTCAGCACCTCAAAAAGAGCTTAGAATGTTGATTCCAACACAACTTGAATGGAGTTGAAAGGAGCCCGTATGCTCAAGTTACGACCTATAAAAGTTCGGTCAAATTGGTACTTGAGGTCATCAAAAATGAAAAAAAAGGTTGTCTCATAATTTGTCAAAAATAATGTCAAATCAAAGAGCTTGATGACACGAACCCAACGATGTTCATTCCATCGAAATCCGAGTCTATACGCCTAAGCTTTCATAGGTCAAAGTTGTTGTCGACTAGGGTAGACCAAGTGGTATGACTAATGACATCAGCATGACATCAACATGCTGATGTGGTAGGTCATACATTATGGACATTGAGTTGGCCCAATCAAAAAGTGACACACGGCATCTATACATCCAGTCAACTGACACAAGTGGTAGTCCAGTCAGCAAGTACTAATGGCAATGTGGTAGTGATGTGTCTCTAGTAGTGAATGATGAAGCGACACATGGACCAATTGGGAGGCTCCACATGCTATCCCATCGACACACTCCTCCAGCCGTTGAACTATCTAACAAAAAATTCTATCGGTGGGGGTCAAACCCCCCACCTGTCAATTACAACTAGTCGATTTAACCACTAAGCCACACACTATGCCTTCAATATATACTAGTGGTAGGCTCCTTTTTTCCACTAACTATATTTATATAGCTTTTAAAAATGAGCTAGTGGGGGGTTGAACTCACAACCACCCCACCCCCAAAATTATTAGCGATTGCTACTCCATTGTGTGACATGTAACTATATATAGAGACCAGTTCATTTTGTTGAGTGATGTGGACCGAGGCCTTAACTAAATGAGCCTCCATGGGTAAAATTAAACCCCTTAAGCAAATAAAAACAAAACACAAAATACCAAAAGGGGGTTGAGGACGAGCATAGAAGGGGTTAAGAGGTTAATTATTTGTTTTATTTGTTAAGCCTTATTTAGGCATATTTTATGTATAAAAGGAGTGTAGGCTCTTTGGGAGGTAATCAGGTGATGTGAAGGAGAGAATACTTTGAAGACATTGGAGCTATTCTTGTATGATGGAGGAATGTTATGCCATTGTGTTGGAAGAGAATGGTCTTGCAATTGTAATTCTGATTTTTGGAGCATAATCAGATCAATCACTCTATTGGATAGGGACCCAGAGACGTAGCCTTTTAGTGAACTCTGTTATCAATTGTGTTTTGTCTTCTATCTCTTTACTCTCTTTCTTTCAATTCATCATCTTTATTATGCTATGTTCATTTAAGCATTTTTATATGTTATTTTATATGTTTAAGTTTAATCAATCATTGTAAAAGCATTCTTTAAGAAATTGTCATAGATCCTAAATCAGATCAAGTTGCAAATCTAAAATTTTATACTCAAGATTACCATAGAAAGATTATGTGATTAATAATTGCAACAATGAAACAAAAACTGCAATACCACATGTAAGATGGTAAAAAATCAAGCTATCCTAGATAATAGTGACAACCACAACACCTCAAAGCTAATAACCCAATCTAAACAAGAGAAAACAATCAAATGAAGAGAGCAAAATTTTAAAAAAGAAAAAAAGCATTCCCCATTGAAGTTGAATCACTTCTCTTGTCTCTCCTATTTCTTCTTTTGCAAATATGCCCTCAAATTTGTAGTATAACTTGTGCAAATACCTACAAATTGTAAGCAAGGAAGTTAGAGATAAGTGGCAATTAAGGAAAAAATGGAGGAGAAATTATTCTTTTATAGATAGTCATTCGAATAGATGGACAATATCACTCAACTAGAAAGATCCCAAGATTGATGGATGAGGATTCATGAGATGGAGGTTACAAAACAAACGATTGAGATTAGAAAGAGCCTAGAGGCAATCAACAACTGAGATTTGAAAATAAGATAGTGGAGGGATAATGGTCAAATTAAAAGTTAGAAATCATTAATTCATGAGGAAGAAATCTCTTGACAAGTGGAAGCACAAATATTTTTTCCAATTTATTTATTTTGAGAAAAAAGGCAAGTGGGAGGAAATGGTCATTTAATTAAAATGATATATGAAATCAATTTTATTTAAATGGGGAAAATGGATATGACACAAATAATTAGTTTAAGTTAATTATTTAATGGAGGAAAGGAATTTCATGAGATAATTAAATATTTCGATAATTATTTAATTATGGAGAAATGGGAAAGGTCAATGAATAGACAAATAATAACGATTAATATTATTTGACTATGGGAAAATGATAAAAGATGAATAATTAAATAAATAATTATTTATTTAATTATTGAAGAAAAAAGGGGTGTTAGTGACACAATTAATTTTTATTTAATTGATCATAATAAAAATAAAGATTAAGAGGGGAATTCATTAAATAATTAAAAAATATTTAATTAATAGAGGAATGTGATCAAGAATAATTAAATAATTAAAAATTATTTAATTATGCAAAGAGAGGGACCAAGAAAAATGGTGCTCATAGACTAGGACATTTTTTAGTGTCTACATATTTCCCCTCTTTGACATAATGCAATTCATCGTATTGTGTCAAAGAAATTTAATTATGAAATATGCCCTAGTGTAAAGAGAATGAAGAAGGATGACCAGGAGGGTTGTGGTATATGGAAAAATCAATCTAGCCTAGATAATAGTGACAACCACAACACCTCTAAGCTATTAACCCAATCTAAAACAAGAGAATACAAACAAATAGAAAGATAAAAATGAAATAAATAAAACATATCACTCGCCATTGAAGTTGAATCACTTCTCTTGTCTCTCCTATTTCTTCTTTTGTAAATATTCCCTTAGATTTGTAGTATAAATTGTGTAAATACCTGCAAATTTTAAGCAAGAAAGTTGGAGATAAGTAGTTGTTAAGGAAAAAATGGACTAGAAAGGCTTGTTTTATAGACAACCATTCGAATGGATTGATAAGATTGCTTATCTAGAAATATTCCAAGATCGATGGATGGGGATTTGTGAGATGGAGGTTACAAAACAAACGGTTGACATTAGAAAGAGCCCACAAGCATTCAACAACTAAGATTTGAAAATAAGATAGTGGAGGTTTAATGGTCAAATTAAAAATTAGAAATCATTAATTCATGAGGAAGGAATCTTTGGACAATTGGAGCCACAAATAATTTTTCCAAATTATTTATTTGGGAAAAAAAACAAGTGGGAGGAAATGGTCATTTAACTAAAATGATTTATGAAATCAATTTTAATTAAATGGGGAAAATGGATATGATACATAAATAATTAGTTTAAGTTAATTATTTAATGGAGGAAAGAAATGTCATGAGATAGTTTTAAATAATTTCGATAATTATTTAATTATGGAGGAATGGAAAAGGTCAATGAATAGACAAATAATAATAATTAATATTATTTGACTATAGGGGAATGATAAAAGATGAATAATTAAATAAATAATGATTTATTTAATTATTGAAGAAAAAAGGGGTGTTAGTGACAAAGTAATTTTCATTTAATTGATCATAGTAGAAATAAAGATTAAGAGGTGAATTAATTAAATAATTAAAAATTATTTAATTAATAGAGGAATGTGATCAAGAATAATTTAATAATTAAAAAATATTGAATTATGCAGAGATAGGGACCAAGAAAAATGACTCTCATAGACTAGGACATTTTTTAGTGTCTACATTTTTCCCCTCTTTCACATAATGCAATTCATTGTGTTGTGTCAAATAAATTTAATTTTGAAATATGTCCTAGTGTAAAGAGAATGAGGAAGGATGACTAGGAGGGTTGTGGTATGCCCCCTTGAGAGGACAAGTGGGTTCAAATAACACGAATGTTTTCTTGAAATGGATGATAAGACTAGAGGATGAAGGATAGAAGAAATGTCAACATGGAGAAGATGGATGTTAACATGGAGAACAAAAAAAAAAAGAGACATCAAACAAGAGATGATAAAAGACAAACCTTCATGATTTTTAGATGTATCATCATTGGGCATCAAAAATTTTGCAAATAGAACACAAACACCATGGTATGAAATAGACCAAGGTGTTCAAGGTGACCATTTGTGAGAGACAAGTAATCAAAAGGATAACCAAAATACAAGGAATGCCTCAACCCATACTAGGACCCAATTATCCTAGTTTTTTTCCTGAGACAAACCATAGACAACAAGCAAAGAAAAGAGGTCATGATCCATCATCATTCCTCCAAATCCTTTTGGAAATCCTTGAGGTAACTAGTAACATGACCAAGAACCAATCAAAACATAAGACAAATCCAGACCAACAAGGTGTTTACTAGAGAGACTGTGTTTTCCAATGATATTGATAAGATTGTTTGATATGATTGATTAGGTTGACCAAGATGACCGAATTTGATGGATTGGTTGATAAGGATTGATTGATAAGTTGAAAAAGGTTGACCAATTGACTTGATTAATTGCGCCTAGTTTCAAGAAGGACACATCTTGATTAAGGTGAGATTAATTGACCAAGATGACAAGGTTAATTGATTTCATAAAGTGTGATTGGCTTGACTGATCAATCTAACAACACTTATTTTCAAGAAATAAATATCCTATTTGAGGAAAATAACACATCTGATAAAGTTGACCGAGTGACCATTGTTGATAAAGCACCTAATTGCAAGAAAGACATATCCTACTCAAGGTGAATGAACTATTGACCAAAGAAAAAGTCTAATCTTAGGAAGGATGCATCTTGATAGAAGACAGGAGATAGGATTGAATGAGACAAATGAAATAATGCCCCATTCCAATACAAGATCAATTACCAAATCAATTGATTGGTGATAAGATGATTGACTAATTGAAGATGAAAGATTTTGTTGGTTATGATTTTTGGTTAATGCATGATTTGGATTAAATTATGATTTCTTGCATACCAAGAACAAGAATGGACTCAAAAAACCCTAAAATACTAACCTAGGTGGCCTTGGGGGCTCATCTATTGATGGGTCTTTCCTACGTTATGCACATAAAGACCTCGTAGTTTGATATGACTTGAATTTATTTTATTTGACAAAATACTGAGTCAAGATTTTATTTGAACAACCCAAAAGGAATGACCTAATGCCTCGGGGGCTCATTTAAGATGAGATTTTCCTACATAGAAAATGTGCAGAGACAACATAGTTCATTCCTACTAATAAAAATTGACTTAGACTTAGACTTAGACCCTATTTTTGGATTTTTGATGTTCTTGGATGTTTTTAGATTTTTGAAGTTTTATGATTTTTTTGGATTTTGAAGTTTTATAATTTTTTTGATTTTTTATGTTTTAAAATTTTGATACCATATGTTATTTACCATGAATATGTATGTCAAGGAATTCCCCCCTGTTAGGTACGAGACTAGTTTATTATGTGCGAAGGGATGGATGGATGCAAAGGATGATCATTAGAGCGAAGGAGACTAAATGTCAGTAGTTCCTAGGCCATTAAAATGATGACAAAGATTTATTATGGATGAATGAGACTTTGTTATGGATGATCACTATAAGGATTGTGAAAAATGCATGTCAAAGATACCCACAATCAACCAAGCGGACATGCACAAGGATTCAAGGACAAACATGATCTTTCCCCTAGTCAAGTTGAAAACCAATTGATAGGTGATGATGAAGGACACATCTCAAAGCAACATGAGGATTGGGAAATACATATCTCATTGATGATAATGTGACTTAAGGATCAAGGTCTATAGAAAGGCTGGAAACAAAGCCAATGAATTTTTTGGATGATGTGCTAGATCACATTGAAAGATTGTATAGATTAGGCTTGTTGCATTTGGAATGGCTAACCTTAGGACTAGATGGGATTATGGAGGGAACTTGGATAAGTATATTAGAATCCTTAAACCAGTGACAAGGGAAAATCAAGTCCAACAATAAGTATGGAAGGATAATGGATTTATTTTGGTAAAAGATAGGATACATGAGGATTATTGGTTGGAAGAAGTATCATATGATCTCCAAGGACTATGCCACATAGGAATAATTTTTTTTCTCTAAGGTATGGGTTTGGATAAATTCTATGAAGGAAATGACATGATATTTCATGGATAGTGTATGACCAAAGGATAGCCATGTCAAGAATTTTCCCAAAGCATGATTCATGTTTGTGCCCCATTTCTTATCAAGATCAAGACCTAGGTGGGAAAATGGATGGACATGATATGGATTACATGGATAGATGGAAATGTCATGAGAAAGAAATGGGAGAAGAGACAACTTGCCCCCAAGTGTAATGGTCCACATAGATAATTGCTCTTACTCATGAAACCTATTTGTTAGGTTTTCATCATGGTACTTATCTAAAGCACCATATAAATGGTTTTCACTATTGGAAAAAAAATTCTCTTTACTTTTTTATTTTTTTCTTTTTCTTTTTCTTTTGATGTCACACAAGATGCCTGTTTGTCAAGTTTTCATCAAGGTGACAATTTTTTTGATTTTTTATATCGACTTGATGTTCTATATGATCGCTGATTGTTCGGAATCCTTTGATGGTTTCATGATATGTCAATAGTGTATTTCATGGAGTAATTGTCTTTTCAAGATCATAACACTTGCATACAACTAATCAATGTCATTGTGATCCTATCTGATACTAGGTTTGGCCTTATCAAAATACACACATCATGATAGAGTTCCATGTGAGTCTTTATGATAAAGAGTTGCCAAGATGTGACAAATTTGTGAAGTAGGATTTTTAAAATTTAGGCGAGATGTAGGATTATGATGGATGATGACCTAGTTGTGGAAGGATTATTTAGACATTTGGACGTAGCAATTTTTCTTTTCCAAACATGGGATGGTGGATGATGGAGTTTGAAATTTTTATTGAGATAGTGTTTAGAACCAAAAAATTTATATTCCTAGCGTCATGACCATTTTGAAGGAGATGAACATTTGTTATATGTGGGAGACCTCTTTTCTTGTGGCTACACATTTTGATTGGATATTGGAATTGGATTGGGAGACATCTTTTCTTGTGACTTGTAAGAATTTTGTTTTTTTTGGTTCCAATTAATGTGATTAATTATGTTAGAACGATGGTTTATGGTATGGATGGAAGGAGTGTTGGAAAAAACCTTATGACAAGTGTTAAAAGGTGTAGAAAAAATGAGAGGGGGGGTGAATTAGTTGTCACCAAATTCAAACATAAAACTCCTAACACTTATCAATTTCACAACCACACTATTATGTTATTAAGTATGAACATGAAATGCAGGTAACATAAAGTAACATGAACACAATAAACACCAGATTTTACATGGAAAACCCAATAAGGGAAAAATCATGGTGAGGATTAACTCACAATATAAAGTGATCTAGAAAAATTGAATACAAGAGGCTCACTACCCAAAATAGGACTCATTGTCTACTAGATACAAAGGCTCATTGCCCACAGAAAGGACTCACTATCCAGCATGCAGTATCACTGCCTATATATACAAAAGATAACAAAAAGATCCACCATAGAAATTTACACACATTCGTAGCCTTGATCAAAAGATTGTAGAAACCTTCAGCTCACTACATTCAGGAATCTAACCTAATGAAGTACTGCTGCCTCAACTCACTTTCACACAACTTTTATCTTTACTTGTGGCTTCCTTTGTTACTTTTCTATCACCTAATCCTTCACATATCAACTTGCATTTATACCATCTTCAACCTTAGAAACATTCTCCAAGGTCGTCCACATACGCTTCATTTCATAAACTCAAACTAGGTCGACAACTCAACATTCCTGCAGTGGAAAAGAATGAGAGTGGACCAATTAAACACTTAACCAAGACCAAAAGAAATTTCTTAGATCAACCACATGCTTCCTTAATTAAATTTTAAATTCTTCATATGAAGTGTAAACACTAGGTTAACCAAACCTAATGAAAACACAAATGAACATTGAAGTACATGCTTTCCAACAAAAAGATAACACACAGACGATGTAACATGCTTCATCATACATGAGAACACATCTTAGATACTTCTAGATACATCTACAATAGGTGTAACAACCTTCAAACACATAAATATTTCCAACAGTCCATCTAGACTATGCAATCCCACACAAAAACTCTGAAGCTCATCTTCTAAAGCACCAAAACTCAAACATCTCTATCAGAACCTAGAGAACATCATTACAAGACATATTCCAAATTTGTAAGACTTGAAATAAAATAGAAAAGGATTTCAGAGCAAAAAAATTTCTCCCAGTCCATAGATAACCAACTCTTTAGATCCACACTAGCATAGGATCAATACAAAAGAAACGCGAAGCACATACTGGAGCACATTTTGAACACATACATAACTTTGACATCACTCTTTACTAATTTTCTCAAAATCACTTGGTAACCCATCATTTTAACACATTTTCAACATCATAAGGATATCTCCATGTACTCACAACATCTCAACAACATCTCAACTATACATGCACAATCTTCTGAATTGTGTTGACATCAATGGAAATATTAATGACAACACCACCAAAATTACTCATACTTGCAAAAATCTCCCCCTTTGGGGTGATCCCACAATACTTGTTTATAATTTTTGGCCAAATTGGACACTAAACTGATTTTTTCTAACTAAATCTTCACTTTTAGGCACCTATAGTGGCTAAACCATGAGGAAATTGAAGATGATGAAAATATTAGTTTGT